>PVKZ01003995.1:0-102425 GCA_004027375.1 Macroglossus sobrinus
AAAAACAGCAGTTGAAAGAGCAGTTTGGATGTTGTTACCATAATCCAAGTATGAGATAATGATGATATAGACTATCTTGGTTTTATTGAAGATGAATTTGAGATGAGTGTAGATATATGAATAGGTGTAAGTTTAGGGATAGGTGTAGGTGTAGGTACAGATATAAATATAGATGTAGAGATAGATTTGGAGATAGACCTATATGGGTGTAGATTTAAATAGAGATAGAAATTTACATATACAGATGCATATAGAAATCAATAGAGAAATGAAAATAGTCATATAGATTTAGAGACAGATACACACATAGAAATTGATATTAAAATTGATATTGATTTAAAGATAAACTACATAGAGCTAAAGACATATAGATATATTTTGATACAAATATAGGTATCAACATAGAAATAGATATGGATTTATATAAAAATACAGATACAAACACAGATACAGATGCATTAGGAATGTGCAGTGCAGAATTTGCTAATTAGATAACAAAGCAATCATATAAAAGAACTCTATGAAGACGGGAGCAACTGGATACAGAGCAATTCTGTTTTCTGAGTTAGATAAAATTGATTTATAGAAATTATTTCATTAAAGAGGTAAAATAGCCCCAAGGAAATCTCTGAAATCAGATATATTTGAAGGGGAAATGTCACATCTGTGTAGGTACTCACTGATTTTCTTTTCCTCTTCTCTCTCACACAAATGTCTTTCCTTGCTTCTCTCTTTTATCCCAGCATTTCTCTCTTCTGGAATATTGTGACTGGGAGGGCATCACAGACTTTGGAGCAAGAGTGACCTGTATTTAAACTCGGTGCCTGCCATGCACAAGTTGCAGACTGTGGGCAAATTAGCTCATTTCTTTAAGCTTCAGTTTCTTCAACTTCAAAAAGGTAATTACTCTACTTATCTCATAGGGCTGCTATGAGAATTGAAAGTAAAAAATATGTAAGATGCATTTAGCACCATATTTAGCACCTTGGAGGGCTCAAGAAATGTCAATCTTCTTTTTCTTATATTCTCAAGCCTTTCAAAGTCATACTTGTTCGTTAAGACCTAACCTTTCTCAGCTGCTCTATGAAACTTTTTCAATCATCTCCCCTCCTCGATACATTATTTCAAAATTATTTCCATCCAGCTAATGCAATTCCCCAATTAAACTGTAATTTCCTTGAAGGCAATGATTCCCTCTTACTCATCCTCTTTTTACCATAATATCCAGCCCAACGCTGAGCACTCCACAAATACTGTAAAAATTCTTGTTGATGGATTTCTCTTTCTTTCCTTTTACTGAATTAATTAATTCTCCAATATTGAGGGTCTAGTGAAAACTGACTCTAAAACATGTATTTAATATATGGAATCCCATGGATTTTCTTAACTAACTCAGACTTTATTCATTTTCTATTTTCTTATTCTTTTCAGGTGGTTCTCATATTCAATACAATGTTATAAAAGTAAAAACAAAGGTCTCTATAATGAATTATTTTTTTCTCCATCAAGTTGTCTGAAAGTGAAGTAGTCATCATCTATAAATTACATTGATATGTCATAGTTTTAAATGAATTGTATGATATTGAAACATTTGTAAATACTAAAAGAATTGGTCAGTACTCTTGGTGAAACACTGACTTTTGAAAATTTAACCTCCATAGATAGATATGTTATATTTAAAGCATTTGTTACAGTTTTTTTTTAATTCTCACATGTGATTTCTAGAAAAAATTTCACATTAATGTAATATCTTGCTTTCCTCTCTGCCTATGACCATGAAACTGTTCCTTATCTTACACAGATTAAAAGGCGTGCTCACAAAAGCTGGAACCCTTCCTATCACCGCAAAAATCATGACCGTTCAGAACGAAGCTTTGTCTCCATTTCTAATCAAACAGAAGCATGGTATCTTTGTCAAACCTCATTAACAGAAAGAGAATTTCTCTTTTGGTAGATTCTTAACCATTTGTTTATAAAATTACCTCTCTATGATTTGAGAGTCTTTATTTTTCAAGGAATAGGTTTTATTTTGCTTTATTATTGCTCTTCTAATAACATATAGATCTTGATATTCAGTAATTTTCTACATTGGGTATTTTCATGAAATAATAATTTCTAATTTAATAACATAATCTCATATAAGATATTTCAAATAACACATGGATTCATAGTATCCCCTGACTATACTATTCAAATCCCATTTTTGGTATATCCTTTTTTTCAGAGTCACAAACTGAATATCCTATAACAAATACTACATACAACAACAACATAAATAATTATGAAATAAAAAACATTAAACAAAAGAGTTCTTTCCTAGTACAAATATAACTTTTTAATAGATGTTGCAATGTGGGATATTCCTATTAAAATATTGGCACAAAAATCTATGCCCCAAATAAATGATTTAGTAACTAAATAAAATGCCCCTAAATGCCCAAAGTTCTTTATTTATTTTTCATCTGTACCTGGTGTGATATGAATAATCTGGACCCTCTTTCTTTTCTGTCCTCATGAAAGGTTGTCCCTGTGCCTTGCTCTGGATGCTACAGACACACTGGTCCTCTCTAATTTTTTGAACACTTGTAGTTCTCTTAGCTCAAACATTTGATTCTGACATTTTCTCTACCTTCAATATTTTCCAAACAGTTCTTCAAGCAATGCTGTCTTTTCATCCTTCAGTTTAAATATCACCTCTGTATTCAGACTTTCTCCAGGTATTTGAAGTATGACTCCCTATATTCATAGAGCATTGAGGTACATAGATGCATCTCATAGAGCATCTTCTTTTTTTCAGAGTACTTATTGTCATCCCATTGTTCACTGGTTTATTTTCTCTCTTTCTCACTAGAATAAGAACTTTAAAAGCACAAGGAATGTGTCTAGGAAAAGAGTGGGTTGCTGTGAATCTATAATTTTTAACAAGTTCCCTGGATTCTATTAAACAGGCAAACTGGAGAAATAATGGTATATAAGTCTCTTTATAATGTGGTATCTGCCCATTATTTTCACACTATCGATATTTAGAAATCACCAATATTTCACATCATGTCTTGCATTTTTCTAGATGAATTAATGAACTTGCCCAGGTGGTATTGAAACCCAAGATCTGGGTTCTGACTCCAAAGTTTCTGGAGTAATCACACATTAGAGTAATGAAAAGGTAAAAAAAAAAAAAAAAAAAAAAAAAACATTGGAGAAGGAGGACTTGGTGCCATGTCTGCGGAAGCTGGTGGTGGAGTCATAGAAACCTACCCTTCACTTTATTGCCATAGTGTAAGTGTATCATTCACGTATACATGCAGAGAATGTGTTGACCATCCTCTATGTGCCAGCTGTTTCCTGAGTACCAGAGAGTGATGATCAAGACAGACACAATGATGACATTTGTTAGTTAACTTTCAATAGGTAGATGACGAAACAAGTTTGATTACACTGAGCTACAAAATGTGTGTAATAAGGATACAGATACCTAAAATAGTCAATTTCTCATCTGTAAAATGAATACAGCAATATCTTCTTTGATGGGGCTGAAGTCAGCATAAATGAGACCACATACTTCTAACTGTTTCGAATACAATAGCTACCCAAAATATTTTGAAGTAACATATTTTTACAACAATATCCATACAAGACCAGAGATTCTATATTAATTCCATAAAATTTAGTTCAACTTATATGAGTTAAAAGCAAAGACTCTATAAATTAATATAGTGAAAACAGTGACTCATTTTCAAGTTTGTTTATTAAGGATGAGGACACAAGATAGTGCTTTTGAACATGTAGAATTTACAAAAATTAATCTAAATAAAAGGTGAAAATCCCATTAAAAATAAATAATTTTAGTTACTTTGATATTTTGTGAGGCAAATTGGTGCCCTTAAAACAAAACTGTACATATGCAAGACAGATATAATGTAATCGGTTTATATTCATGAGTCAGTTCTGTACTCCAGTCCAGCATAACAACGATGTTTATTGTATGTTTGCCAGGGAGAAAGAAATTGTAAGGCAAGTTATCGTTTGTTAGATAATTAATTCATTTTGTTCATAGTTTAGAGTAAATTCTATGAGTGAAGCATGTCATTAGGGATGCTATGTGTTCTTACTTAAACTTCACAATCACTAAGTGGCAGAAGTTTCCTATTTTTCTTTTGAAGATGAGAAAATGGAAGTTCATAGAGAGAGTGTCACCCAGGACATTTGGCTATTTAGCAGTTGTACTTAGATTTGTCTCGTATTTTAACACCAAGCAAACTAGGACATCGACTTCTTTCATTCTCAGCAATCCTACTGTAAGAAGCAAAGCACTGAGGTACCATCCAGCTTCAGACTTTATAAAAAATATCTATTGATCATGTACTAAGGACATAAAATCTGTGCATGTTAATGGGTATAAGACATTGTCCTTTGCTCAAGGATGAAGGAAATAATGTCACATGCCTTCAGAGGACTTATTATTATTAGTTAGGACTTAGTACATACAATGGAATAGAAGTTGTATCTGTCTTTAACTTGAATAACACTGACAATCTATGGAGCCAAAAGTAAAAAATGTATCTGGTCTTCCATTATGTATAGAGCCAGAGTGGCAAGAACTGTATGCTATTGGTAAGATGAATAAAATTTACTTTAAAATATTTCAACATAGCCCTCTATGTTATGTTGTCATAAGTTTGGTAATTGGTAAGCTCTAACCCACTTGGAGATGGCTGTTCTAATCAGGAATTGACACTCCAGAGGTGTTTAGCTAACATTCTAATTAAAAAACTCTTACTCTTGAATTGGCTTCTACCTGTGCTTCTGGTACTGATATCTAAATTAATAACAATGCTTTACAAAGTAGCTTGGTAATTGTCAGGGGAAAAAAATATCAAAATGAGTACCCTATCAATTAATTCTAATATGGTTAATATTAGAAGTAAATTCTCATTGGTAAAAATATTCAAAATATATGGATTGGCAAAAATACTTTAGAAAAGTTTTAATCCTTATATTAGCAGAGTACACAAATTTTGGTACATCAATCTTTTAAGAACAGTTCCTAAAATTTCTATGCCAGGTCATTTTTAAAGGAAATTTTCTGGTTTTCAGATATAGACCATAAAGGCCACCAGTCCTTACCTCTGACCTGTTGTTACATTTATCTTGAGTGACTGTTTCATGCAAGGTGACAGAGTACCTAATAGGACAAAGTACTGGTATTTCATCACAAAACCAATCATGTAGGCTTTCAAAGCCTACTTCAAAATACATATAGAACAAATGAATAAACCCATGTGAGAGACATAATCTGACACTTACTGTCATAACAGGGTAGCCCACTTGTAGATTGTCAGCTCTGACACCCCTTGAAATTCTCCATTGGCCTGTTTTCCACCAGTCAGAATACAAGTTGTACACATCTAAATTGGTTTAAGGCCATGTGCATAACACCAGTGCACATGGACCAAATGAGTGGAAAAAGGTATTTTTGATGATTGAGACATAGTCATAGTTTTATGTCATAAACAGCTTCATCCAACTCAGAGGTCAACAAGCCTATCTCCCTCTTCCCCTCCTCTCTGTTCTATGTAGGATCACCTTAACACCCCCTTAAGACAAATATTTTTTCTATATAGTTCAGGGTTCCCAGAGAACATTACAACAACCATGGTATACATTTCTGATAAAAAGGCACTTATTAAAATAGTTCATATAAAACCATCCATTTTTTCAAAAGTATTTGCATGCTAATGTTTACATATTAAAAATGTATGTCTCAACAAACATAAACTCATAGGCAAAGAAAACAATATGGTGGTTATGAGAAGGAGAGAGGGTGGGGGGAAGTAGAAAATGGTAAAGGAGTCCAAATATATGGTGATAAAAGGAGATTTGACATTGGGTGTTGAACATACAATGCAATATACAGACAATATATAGAATTATACAATTGAAATCTATATAATTCTTTTGAACGGTGTCACCACAATAAATTTTAAATATATGTCTCTAAACATTATGATGCTTGTTTTCCAAATTAATATGCAAGTCCAAAGTACCTCATTTGGCGTTAGATATACTTATTGATGCATTTTAACAAGATATATGGTCACATATGTTATTGTACCTTATATCTATTTAACATTACATTTACAAGCCAGTCTGGAAAATTGACAAGGTTCTCCAAAAATTTTTTTTTTTACACCTTTTGGATCAGCACAAAGTTTCAGCTTAACACAGTAGAAATATCGCTGTATAATATTTAGATGGCATTTCCACTCCCATCTATTGGGAAAACCAATTATTAACCTGGAGAGAATATTTGTACATGGGCAGAGGTTATTCCATAACATTTAGAGGAGAAACATAATGGAAGGTGGTTTATTATTGAATCTATTTTTTTTTAATGTCTGATTGGAGCACCTATTAACTCTGTCTTTAATTTTGCATATGGATAGCACATTTGGTGCCAAGGCACTAAACTTAAAATTTAGTTTTTGCAAGAGGGAATCAATATTAGTGATTGAATAGGACAAGTTCATCTGTCTACCCAATATTGAAATATGACTAATGTGAAACTACATCCATTTGGAGGGAACAGAGATATTTGATATCAAAATAAGTGGGATCTTGCCAAAGTTCTTTTTTCCCTCTCATCTCTTTCTCAATGATGTCTGGACCAGAACCAATGTAAGAACTATCATGTTTCTGGAATGTTCCAAGGTCACCTTCTAGGAGTTGCTTCTGCTGTCTTTCTTAGATACAAGTTTATCCTCATATTCAAATAAGGTTAATCCAAAGAATACAGTTTTTAATCGGAGTTGTGCATTTTTAAGTAAAATTACATAATTTAACGGAGTAGAGTAGAAGAGATAATTTTTCACAAGGCACTGTTCCAATTCCTCTAGTTCTACAAACTGCTTCTTCCTCATTTTGAATATATTCTTGACTGAGCCTGAAGTTAACCCCAAGGCATAAATGCACATTTTTAGAAAAAAAGTTTGCAACCTCCAATGCAGATTTGCATCAACATTTTTTTTTTTTACCTGCAAAAGGAGCATTTCTTAAAATGATGCATTAGAAGTCCTTGACATAGCAGCAGGCAAAAAAAATGGTGAATGCAGGCATGGGCACAGTGGATAGCTAAATATATCTCACCTCAGTGGACTCTTTGGTATTTAGGTTTTCAGTGATCTGTTAAACGCTCTGCACATTTTTAAAGCTGTTTGCAGGCGATTCATGTAAAATGGCATAACGAGCTGTGGTTCGGCTTTGCAAAACATGTGTATTTAACAAATTTAGTTTGGCTTCAGTGTGATACTTTGACATATTATAGCTTTCTCTCTTCAATATTTAGAAAACTTTCTTTAGTAGCCTTCGAATCTTTTATACAAAAGGGTAATGAATGCCATCTTTCTTGGTAATCTTTTGAATGGTATTCTCACAACAGGATTATCAGAATTCCTTTTCCTACCATAAAATCCTGAATCAGCAAAACTTGCAACTTTGCTGCATACTTAAAATAGGTTGGCATGAATCTAGTCTGGCAGTGCTGGCATGTGTAATTTTTTTCTTTAATCTGTAAGGTTGTCAGAATATGACCAGTGCATGGAGAGGAAGAATCTATCCCCGTGAAACACTCCAGTGCCTGCTGCTTTTCTATTGCTTCAAGAAGACATGACGAATGATTTTGAATTACAGTGGCCTGGTGACTTGTCAGTGACAGATAGAAATGATGGGCTCATGAACTAGGCCAGTCTCCACAACTCCCAGTATTGGTTTCTTCTTAGCCATTCATAATCAAGACTCAATGTTCTTTTAGCTACTCTTAAGTAGATGCTCTCAGCGAACCCCTTGAAGACAGACAGCTGTTGGAAATTGGAAGAGGATATTGCCATTTTGTGGAAACTACAATTTCTTTGATAAATGAAAGAAAGCTTAGCTTCAAGGCATCTGTGTAAAACACAAAAGAACACAAGAACCAATCCAGAAGAGCTTTCCTTTATTTCGTTTCTGAAACCCCTTCTTTTGCTGAAATAGTAGTGCTCACCTCTCTGTAAGACTTGCTCTATGAATCCTGGTGGTTTTGTAGTGTGTGTTGCGTTAGGAGGTTGACTTTGCATTTTTCTTCTCATTCACGATTTCATTTGGGTCTACTTTTGTAGTTTTTGTTCTCTGAAGATGGAAAGAATCACTGCAGAAGGTGCTCAAATGCTGTGAATATTTACTGTTTTGGCTGCCTAGCATCCATGGGTGCTTTCCAAAAGCACTTATTACTTCTTTACATGAATTCACTCTCCACTATTGATTGTAATCTTGATGGGATGGTAAAACATTCATTCTCTCTACTGTAGGAGCCAAAGGAGTCCTTGGAGACAGTAGAGGTTCCTCTGCCCAGGTCTTCTCCCTCCAACTCAGTGCAGTCAATGAGTTGCTTAGCATAAAACTTTAGTTTGACCAATCAGATTCTTTCTCCTAGAACTTTGAATCTCAGCAGGAAAGTTTCAAGATATGAAAACATGGTTGATGTTCAAATTTATCATAATTCTGGCACCCTGATATCCTGGCTGGATAATTTCTCTAGCCTTTATTGTTCTTGTTCTATTTGAAGCTGTGTGTGCGTGGTCTAGTTTTCTATTGCATATACTGATTTTGTGAGCTATCCAATATCTTTCCAGTAAATTTACTTCAGTTCAAATTGCCCAGTATAGATTTTTGTTATTTGCAACAAGAACAACAAAGCAAACAGAACAAAACAAAAAATCCCTAAGGGTTATACCCATCATATACCCTCTCTGGGACAAGGTAGAATATAAATAAATATCATAATCAATTAAGTATTAAAAACAAGCTTTGACTATAATACATTTCTTTAGGTGCTGGGGTCATTATTAATTCTGGACATCCCTTGGTAAGGCCGTTAGAAAGAAAGTTTCAAACAATATGTAGTTTCAAACAGTAATAAGGTTTCAAATAAACCGTTCTAAGTACCTACTACATGCACACCCCAAAACTAGCATCACTTATGCTTTTTCCACATATCTCATCTCTTGAGCTTCTTTTTTTTTTTGTCCTGTCCCCAGGCAATGTTTGTCTTTTCCCCAGTCTTGCCAGCAATTGTCTTCCTTGAAGTTTCCCTTCCTTTTACCCACACCTTTTATTTCTGTTCTGCAAAACATTATTCCTCCTAATTTGCTTTAGCCCACTCATCACTCTTTCAACTAATCAAAGACCTGTTGGCAACAGGATCTATCACCCTTAGCAAACAATAATAAAATACAAATAAGGATTTTGGTGAAGATGATGCTATGTGATCTGGGTCTCATCTGTGCCTAATATCTGCACATTGACATGGGTCTATGCGAGTCTAATATCTTCCCCGAATTTTATTTTTCCAACCCAGCCCAAATTTAGTTTATCTTCAAGGGACTGTTGTAAAGATAAACTATGTACTTTGTAAAATGTTCCATATCATAGTATGTAAGAAAATAGAATGACATCTAGGTGGTGGTTTGACAAGATCACCTTGAGCTATCTTATCCCAAGAAGTCATCTGTTCCATGAATTATTACATAGAAGAAACCCAACTGGGGGTTAGTAAATGACAAGAAGGGCATCCAACATGTCATCGCCAAAACTTCCAAAGCAACAATCTTTGCCTTAAGAAGTTTAATGCTTTTATAGCACTGCTGAGTAACCTGATATTCTCATTCAAAAGTGTTCGCTTGGATGCACTAGGCTATAATCGAATCCTCCTACCCATGGTCACCTTTCCCTGTCTGTTCAGTGGAACTGGGTCTAGAAGAATGAGGTCAGGGCCAGGGAACCAAACACATTAAATACTTAAAATATTTCATCACAACAAAGACTCTCCCAAGCAACACACACACATGCACACTATTTTAGTTTCAGAATGCCTGCTCTCCTGGAGGTCATGTTTTAGGAGTTAATTATAATGAAAGGGGATGTTTCTACTCTATCTGAAAACTTACCACCCCCCCACCCCAGAAGTTCTGGCTTTCTCCAGAACCAATCAAAACCCAGCACAAGAAATGTTTAAAATCCAGCGGGATATCCACAACACTTACAGTCGTGGGCTATATAAAAAGGTCTTTCCTTTTACTCTTAGAAGTTTCTAGATTTCTGAATGACATCAGATTCTATTAAAAATTAAGTATAGAACAAAAACTTTTTGGTGACAGTCTATAAAAGTCATTACAGCTAATGGACACATAGGCTTCAGTCACAGATGATTACATTGCCTAATCATGGCGAGTGTGTATTAGTGATCACTTCTAAGCAATCAATTTTATCCAAAGCACATTTAATGCAAGTTAACATATATAAATATTATTGAAAATGAATACAATGTCCCTCACATTCGTCCTGACATAAGAAAGTAAAAAGTGAGGCATTTCAAAATTTTAAGATAAAAATTCTGAGGCCCAGTTGTTGTATAAGAAATAATAATTATGGTAAACCTTGGTACCAATATAGGGACTAAAACGAGAAGCTTTGGTTAAACTTAATCCTACATAGAGCTTACCAGAAGGCACTCCTGAGTAGACCAGGAATTTTTTCAATTACTCCGCCCCACCCTGACAGGCTCAACCTTGTCCCACATAGCAGGTCTGTGTAACACACGAGACAACTCTGTCTTGGTATATTTAAATCTGGTAGCTGCACAGACACCATCATCTGTCCAAACAAGATGGTCAGGGCAGGATACCAGGAAGTCAAGTGAGAACAGGCCTAGCTGCTTCCTCCCCATTGTGTGACCCACCAGCCTAAAGCTACTAGATCCCCTATGAGTGTCATCAGTGCTAACTAAATAAAAATCTAAGACAAAAAATGGCTCCAGCAGTGTGACTTGAAGTTCAAACAACTCCCAACTTCTTAAATTTTCAAAGGAGACACAACCTGCCCTCCTGAATAATTATTACATTCCAACATATGAAAATATATTTTAAGCCCTAAGGGAGCATTCAGGCAAGAATCATTTTAAGAAATAACTAAGATGTGCCTCACATGCAACTCAAAGTTAGATGAGAAGGCCAGACATTTTCTTCTTGTCCAATCCCCACTGCCATGCCATAAAAATTTTAAATCCATAGACTTGAATTTGAAGCAACCTATTGGGCACATCTGGTTTGGCCAATTATTATAGTTTCTAATTTCATTAGGGATTCTGTAAATTAAAATAAGAAGAGAATCATTCCCAAGCTTATAAGCAGTTTAAATGGCTTGTAAACCTATGCCGATCCTGTCACTACAGGTTTTGTTTTGTTTTTCTTCATATTAGCAAACAAGCAACACATACCTGGGTGGCATGAACTTTCTGGAAAAGCTTAAATAAATGCACAGCATCAGGAGCTACATACCCTTAAATGCGTTGAGAAAGAAAATGGCCTATCTTTCCATTGCTTACTGAGCTAATAATACTAACTTGGAAAACAAAGCTGCTTAGTGCAGCCTGAGTTTCTCAAGGCACGTATTCCTCTTCCTACCCCTCCTTTGGCAGGCGGACGTGCTAGGAAGAGCAAATCATAGTTACAAGTTATTTGGCTAAGTCGGCCTGTTGATTAGATACAAAAATGATGGTTATATGCAGATAATGATGTTGGCACAAGTAGATATTTCACTCTTTATTTATTTTTAGGCATTGAATTGGGTTTGCTGAAACAAAGCTTCTTAGGCATCCCATATCCAATGTATTTTAATCTATCTGGGAAGCATTTCCCAACTTCACCTTACAGTTTTCTGTGAGGGCTGTAAGATGGATTTTTGTTGGTTTACCAGCCCACGGATTCCCAAACTCAGTAATTCTGGGGTCTGCCTGCAAACTAGTCTTGAATTCAGTTGTTGTGGAATGTGCTAATTAATTACATTTATTATACATAATTGGCATTAGAACTTTTTGAACAAAAATGCAAATTTATGGAAATTAGTTGAAATACTTATGCAAAATAACATAAAAAAGGACCCTTAAGTTATTGAAAAAAAATAATTTTAATTGAGCAGTTAAAAGATTTGTACTTCGATATATGATTCAATCTAGTAAACTCAATTTAAAAAGTAAGTTCATTTGCTTTTATCTAATCCTTCCATATCTTGCTCACTATCGTTGCTATAATTATCACCAATAAAGGACAAATCTTATTTTCTATCTTCTTTTGCATCAAGTGTTAGTTCTATAAACAGAAATAGAATGTTATTCTTTTGAACACACCCTTATTCATTACAAATTAGGTAGCCTCAGGCCGAAGAATTGCAATGTATCCGATTATTGCTAAAGGGAACACAATGCAGAACCCTACTTACTTGCCACTTTGCAAATGGGGATGACTTTTCTATAGAACAAGCCTTTTCACAATGGATCATTTCAAGGCAGTTGTAAGGTAAAAGGCTTTGTGATCAATAGGATATGTCTGGCAATGGTAGCAAGGAATGAGTAAAATGGATGAATATGAAGTTAGTGGTGCAATAAAAAGAATATTAAGATGCTTGTGTCATAAGATCTGCATACTGATCAAGTGGGCACTTAATGAAAAAATATGTGTCAAGAAATTTCAAATATGGATGGGTAAACACTAAATAAAAGGAGTGAGAAATAAAACATTGTCAGGTTAAGAAACATAGACATTTACATACAATTAACAAGCTGTTAATTATTGATAGACAACTCTCCAAATTCAGAGAGATCCAATTTAATATACATTCAACTAATCAAGAAATGAGACCCACCTCCAAACTCCAAGTGTGTGAAACTAGTGTGAAACAGGATTTAAGTAATTAGCTAATATGTTAACTTTCTTAGTCAGTGTTTTTTTTCTTGAATGGGGGGTTGGTTGTGGAACAGATTGAAGGTGGGCTTACTTTTCTGATGCTATTTTAGTACTATCATTTGGATAATTATTTCTTAAAACATCCTTAGGATTTCAGCTGAATACTTTATTCTCTTTAGATTCCTACCATGATATATAATGCAGGTTGCCTGAGACTATTTAAAGCTTGTGAACCTCTCATAAAGAAATGGTAGGTGAATTCATCTTTGTAAATAGAGGGCTACATTCTCACACTTTGTTCCTCTGAAGTGATCAGTAGCTAAAGGGCAAGTCTGTAGTAATCAAAAGTGGAAATATTAAATTAGTAAGACTCACAAACTATTTCCTGAAATAGCCAGATTTTTAAAGCCAAAGTGGGACTGTGATCTTATGATTTCCCTCATATAATTTCTGTCATGATACCTCATTTGTTCCTTTTTTCTCTCTTGTTTCTCAGTTTGATGCATGGCATGTTTGTTTTTGCTCTTACTGTGTGCAAGACAGTACAAGTCCTGAAGAGAAATATGGAAATGTAATTCACATGCAGACATACACAAAACACCATATATCGGGCAGTGTGTAAAAAGGGCTATAATAAAAGTAGTAAAATATGAGAATTTTTTATAGAGAAATAATTGTTTCTAGTTGAGATATAGAACAAATTTGAGTTAAAAGTGTATCTTTACTGATTATCATATAGTTCACTTTAGTATTGTTGTGGAAGACATTAAAATAATTATATCATAATTAATTATTATAAATAATTATTCTCTTCCTCCTTCCTTCTTGTCTCTTTTCATTTGTTATACATGTTTGAGTTAAAGCTATTTAGTTGGTCCATGCAAGATTTCCAGAAAAAAAAAAAATGTTCTCTGGCAACACCATAGGGATTACAAACCTAGAAAGATAAGCTAAAAATCATTGAATTGTTCAATTCAAATGGGAGATTGTTCAGGCATATAAATAAGATCTTAGTAAAGCTGCTAACAAACTTACTGGGCTAACTAATAAATTTATACTAATTTGCTAGTTAGTATAAACATAAATTTATACTATTAATTTATACTAATAAAAACCATCAAAATGATTAGAGTTGGAGCCCACTCATTTCACTCACAAATCCATTACGGATACTGTTTAGCAAACATTTGGTTTAGTGTTGGAATTATACCAATGAACATATATCCATTCCCACCCCATTTTCAGTGTAGAAAAAAAGACAGGAGTGCAAAACACATGTACAAAAATAAAACGTGACCATACACTGACGAGGACCAAGTGCATTCAAAAGACCAGTTTCCAGGAACTGAGATTTGAGGGTTTCAGGAGAGAGGTGACAACAGGGTATGGTCAACAGTGTAAAGTAAAGATTCTAGGGTAAGGTGAGCACTGAGCTTGGTTTTCACAGATAAATAGACATTTTTTTGGATAAAGAGTATGTACATTTGAATCAGGAGAGTCTACATCAAACACAAGACAAGGAGGCATTAACGATTGGGAGAACTCAAAGATGTCAACGCTTTCTAGAGTACAGTGTTCAGGTGGAAACAGAGGTGAAATCACTAAAGGTTTCACATGCCAGAGCAGAGAGTTTGAACTTTCTAACCTGCTGACAGTTTCCCAAAAGATAACTTTCTTCAGGTTTTCTTTTAAACGCTTCATACATCTATGCAATGGACCTTGTCAGAACTTGCTAGTGAACAGTAGAGAAGATTCCTTTTAAACCAAATCTTTCTAGTAAAAGATTTGTTGTCCTTTTCCTATCCTGAAAAAGAAAAAAAAATTAACTTCCATTATAGTTTCTCTTTCCCTTAACAACTCCAGAGTTCTGCCTTTAATTACTTCATTGATCAACATCATTTTTGTTAAACACCTACTATGTGCTCAACAAAAATAGGGGAAAATGTCATTTTATAATCTTTATTAATATTCACAAAAAGTATCTATACATAAAGAGATGATTCATAACATTAAATTTTGTCAGTACAGAAGAAACAAATCACACAAGAGGCCTATATGTTTTAACCCAAGAGCAATGGAAATGATGCTTCTGTACATTTTTTTTCCGATGCAGTAAAGTTTCAACGCACTCATGTGAGAATACTATGTAAGTATTTATTAACTCCACATGCTATATCAACATACAAAGGCCCAGAGAGGCTAGGACACTTACCACCAGCTTCACAGCTCTTTATGAGCATGGCTGGATCTCTGAATATAGCCTGCTAACTCTAAATTACTCAAAGTTTTCCCACCAACGTTAAGCATCCTCATATTCCATCCTATGGGCCTCAGAAATGTCACTAGCAAGAAACTGAAATAAGGAAAAAATAGAAGTGTAGAATTGTAATTAAAGGAAAATCTAGATTTTATGAAGTATTTGTGGGCTTTAAGGAAGATAGCTTAATAATAAAGGATCATTTTATAGGTCATAGCTCCTTAGAATAAAATTTGAAAGCTTCCATATTATTTTTATTATATTAGCATTTTTTAGCATAAAAAGTGAGGGGCACTCAACTTTGATACTCTTCATAAGTAACCTATCAAAGAAACTCAAAAACATAACTACATGAACAAACGTGCCTGTGTGCGCACACACACACGGCCCAAATTTCTTACATTGCCTCACAAGAGGAGTGGGTGTTTGGCAAGAAATGGGATTTCAAAGTAAAAGTGCCCCAAGGTCTTGTTGTTGTAACATATATTTGAGTACATATTCAGAGCCAGTCACTGTGCTAAGTCCTTTATATAAGTATAGTCTCATGTCATTCCAACCACAATACTGAGTTGAATTTTACAAAATAGGGAAGTGGGAATACTCTTTGTTGATTTTGAAACCATGTCTGCCTTAATCTAGAATCGATGCATTTAATTCCTATATCACCAGCACTGACGTGGGTGGAAGGTACTTTGGGATTCACATTTCTTACCAATCAAAGGGCTCAGACAGGGTGTGTGAAAAAACTAGTGATTAGACACTCTCGCAAGCTAGTACTACAGAGTTGATTGTTATATAAATAATAAATGCAAATGAGAGAAAAATAATTTTAAAAACACAAAAGATATAAAATAGGAACTTCTATAATTCAACTGACTTATTCTCATTTCCACTCTCATCAGATAATTATTACAAATCATTTCAGGTCAAATGGAGACCATTAAATGAACAAAATATGTATTTATCAACTTTAAACACTTATGATTTGACTTTTGACTTGACTCATGAAGTACTTTTTAGTCATAATATCCTTATTTCTTCTCTACTCAACCAAGTTCTCTTAGCAATACAATTGCTTTTATATTGTCATGGTTTGCAACACTTTCATTGAATTCAACTGCCATAATTATAGTGTCTAGCTTTGCCTGCAGTTTGATTCTAAAAGCTGAAAATTAATAAAGTGTTTAGTTTCTAACTAGGTAGTCTAAATGGATCTGTAAGAAATGCTAAACTATGCCATTTAAAGAGTACTTTGTAAGTTTAGATCAAATTACATTTTCTCAATGGCTCATGTTTATGCCATTTTATTTTCTTCACTTTGGGGCCTTGATTTAATTTTGAACAAAGTTTGATTCTAAAAGTTGAAAATAAAATGATTGTGACCATATGTATATTATTCACTGACCCAAAGTAACATTTCCTCCTCATATAAGAATCATTCATTTTGGAAGCTCCAAATGCCTTCTGTTTCCTACTATATTATTTGCTACTAAGCACTTAGGGTTCAGATCAACTCCTAACTACCTATTAAAATCACACTTTTATTTCTGGATAATATTCTCTAAGAACATTGTTCTTCTCTCTCATCCTAGATTTAAAGGCCACTAGACCTCTTGTACAGCTGTCTTCCTGGGTATTCCCTTCTTTGCTTAGCTTGCAGTCACTGCTTTTCAGATACTATGTTTTTCTCTTTATGTTTTTTTGGAATACATGCTACTATGACCTCATAGGGGGTATGGAAAGTGAAGTACAGAAAGTAAACTTTCAAAACTGGCATCAAAAATTTTATTTTCTCTTCTCATAGTTGATTGATGATTTGTATGGTTATATAATTCTTGGTTGAAAAAAGTTCCTTTAGTCTTTAAATAAAATGCTCAATATTTTTTTTAGTAACCAGTGTTTCTAAGTGTAAACTAGATGACTCTGATTTTTCCTTTTCTCAGAACTCTGTATTCTTACACCTCTTCAGATGCTTTTATAATCTTTCTTTCATCTTTATTGTTATAAATTGTGCAATTTGTGTGTATTCAATGTCTTGGCATTTGTGTGTATTCAATGTCTGTCCATTTATTGTTCATGGGATCATTCTAAATAAAAGATTTAGACTACACTGTTCTTGAAAATTCTCCTTTATTATTTAATCAATGATTTTCTCTTGCACATTTATTCTCACTTCTCTTTCTGAAACATAGACAATTCTAAGAATATGGAACAACTTAATCTCTCTTAGATTGCTGTTGGGCATGTAAAATTTTTAAACATTTCAAAAATTTTGGGTCAGTTTTTATAAATTTTTACATTTCATTCTGAAATTATGAAGTAAGGCATTCTACTTGTCCATTAGAGTGATCAAAATAGTGCCAAAATTGCCAAAATCAAATTTTTTGGAGCTCTGAAAATTGATCAAAGGTTTGCAATAATTGGAAGAGTATTAAATCAAGAAAACAATAGATATATATGGTTTGTAATTATATAACAGAAAATGTATACTTAACACAAAAGAGGAAGTAATGGAGAAATAGAGGAACTGAAAATATATAAAACACATGAGAAATTAATAGCAAAATGGCTGACATAAATCTTGCCTTACCAGTAATTACATTAAACATAAATGAAATAAACTGCAATGAAAAGGCAGAGACTGGCAAAATGGGTTTAAAAAAATCATCATTAAACTATACACTGTTTACAAGAGACAGATTTTGCATTCAAAAACACAAATAGGCTGAAAGTAAAAGGATAGGTAGATATACTAGGCAAAAGTAACCAAAAGAAGTTAGAGTACCTATACCAATGTTCAGTAGAATAGACTTTAAGATAAAAATTATTACCAGAGACAAAGAAGATTTTAATCCTATCTTCAAAATCTTTACCAAATAAAATACTGTACACTGAAGTAAGTAGGAATGATATATATGGAGCCACCAATCAGTTTGCTACACACACTAACCGAAAAAGGGCATTATGAAAAATGTTTCATAACTTGTGTATTGTAGTGTATATAGGAATATTTATTTTCTAAAACTCATCATAGATATGTTTAAGGTTTGTGCATTTTAAATGTGCCTCTGGAAAGCTGATTTAGAAAACTTAGTACCTTAATAAAGTTGATTTTAAAAGAAAACAAAATATTTTCAATTGATCTTTTAAAATTTATTTACTTTAAAAATTTTATTTTTGTCCTTTTTTATATCTATTACAAGATATGTTATGGTTTCCTTTTACATATACATATTTTAGGTTTGCCTTTGCTTTCTTTAAATATGATAAGCACAATGTACTTATAAACTATATCAGATAGTTTCAATGCTTAAAGTCTTTGAGTCACTTCCATTGTGAGTTTTCTTGATTCTTTTTTCATTTCTTTTTGTGTTTGGATGTTTTTGATTATACATTGTTCATTGTCTTGAAAATATTATTTTGGGGCATAAATTCTTTATGATCTAGGATGAGTTGCTTCTAATGGAATCTTTTAATCCATGACCACCCTAAATCAAAACTTGAGTGTACTTGGAACACACAAACTACATGAATCTGAACTATGAATTCAAGCAATAGCAATACAAAAGCAATGCAATAACCACAGTTCCTCAGAGTTGTTGCTTTCCATTCCTTTTTTTTTTTTTTTTTTTGCCCCTTTTTCTGTTTGGCATCAAAGAAACTTTCTCTGTGTCCTCTGAGGACAGAGTTATTTCCTGTTTACTTTTATCTTCCCAGGTTAAGGTGGGGATGTGCAACACCTGTTCAGTGTTGGATGAACCCTGCTTGCCAAATCAAAGGCTTAAGTTTGCCAGCAGCAACAAATGCCCTAAGAGCAAACGCTCCTTTATTCTAGTGCAGGGCACTAGAATATCTCTGGATTCCTTATATCTCTGGGTTCCTATACTGCCACAAATTTTTGACTTAGTAGCTCCTTGCTATTTATTTTTTCATCTATCCAATACTTTGAAGATTTTTTTAAATGTATTACCTAGTGATTTTTGTTAGGTAAGCAAAAGTATAGGTCCAAACAAACTGGATTCCTATTACTGAAAATAGAAGCATGATTTTTTTCTTTATTCTTGAAGTTCAGTTTTATCTCCAATATGTTTTGGTGTCAGTGGGTTAGGTATATGTGTACATTTTCTTACCTGCAAATATAAGCTTTAAATATAAAATATTTCAAGATAGTTTATTTGCATTGTTTATTTTAATATGTTTGTGCTCCATATGTTTTATTCTCAACTTCAGAAACTTCATTGTTTTGCATGTATTTACTTTGTTTCTTCTGTTCCATACTGAGTATGTTTTATGTAATCAATTCTGAATGTCATTTTATTCTGTTTCATTTTGCACAATTTCCTCAAACCCATTTGCAATGTTCCTGACAACATTTTATGTTGAAGTCATGTCTTATTGTTGTTTCTTATGTGCCTTTACCTTCTGCTCTGTTTTTATTGTTCTCTTCCATATCCTTCCTAAGCTCTGTCTACTTGGTTTTCATCTCTGGTTTTTGTTTTATAATTTCTTCTTTGAATCCTTATGTCTTTTGTTTGACACCTGTTTGTTTCTTTGTTTGTTTTAATAGGATAACAATGTCTGTTATGCTTTTAAGCCTACGGCTACCTTGTTGTCTGAAGCTGTCAAATGTTTCCTTAGATAACTGTTAGTCTATAAAAAAAATCTTTTCTTATTAAATTTTGTTTTGTAAGAAAATAAATCCAAATGATGGATCCAAGAGTATTGATTAGAAAAAGTCGGGAGGAGCCTTGAGACTTTCCATAAATCCACTCTTTCTTTATAAACTACAGATGGGCCTATGGGACCAGGATTAGACACTCAGACTCAACATGCTTATATTAGAGAACAAGGAAGAGTTTTTTTTGTCCATCACATTATTACACACTGTTTTTTTTTCCCCTTGCTGTAGCTCAAAGGTTATCTTTTCAATATCCTAATGGACCTAAGACTCACTAGAAGTTTATAGATTACATTATAATGTAAAAAGTCAGTTTGATAAAGTGTCCAGTACATGTATAAAAGTATATGAAAGTACTATATTATTATTGTAAGCATCCAAATATTTGAAAGGAGGCATTTCTTTATTGTAGCCTATAGGAGTTTTCTTTGTTCTAGTTCAGAGAACTAGGAATAACACAGGAATTCATTTTACATCATTTTGAACAAGATTTTTTTCCAACTTGCTTTGACTCTTCCAGCAATATAGAGACTTCAGGGACTTCAAAGTTGTCTTTGGATACAGGAAACAGCCATGCAAGGACGCTAAGGTGGGAGCCTAACTAGTATGTTTGACAAATTGCGAAGGGATAGTGTGAATGAAGCAGAGAAAGAGAGTGGGAAGATGAGGTCAGATAGATTGGAGAGCAGGGTTACGTTGGGTCTTGTTAAGGTTTTGGCTTTTACTCTGAATGAGATGAGGAGCCACTTGAGGGATTTTAGCAGAAGAGTGATGTAATCTGTTATTTCAAAAGGATCACTTCTTCTGGTGTCTTTAAAAAAGGCTAGAGAAATAGGTAGAGAAAGGTTGAAGTGGGAGACCAGTTGGAAGGCTATTTAAATGATACAGGTTAGAGATTATAGCCATTCATACAAGAACATCTACAGTAGATGGTATGAAAAGTTGCTGGATTCTAAATATAATCTGAAACTTAGCTAAGAGAATTTTCTGATGCATTGGATGTGAAAAAAATGAAGCTAAGTAGGATAATTCTTAGTTCCTAGGAAGCATTTGGATGTTGTGGAATTGAGACAGACAAGACACTGGGTAGGGTACATGGTTCAGGATAGGAGATCAGGAGTTCAGATTTGGACATGTTAATTTTGAATGTCTCTCAGATACATGTCACCTGAAATGAAACTTCAAATTTTAGCCTACTGAGTTAGATAGTGTGTCCACCAAAAGTCTTGGCCACCTGGAACCTTTGAATGTGGCCTTATTTGGAATTAGAGTCTTTGAAGATGTAATCAAGTTAAGATGAGTTTATAATGGATTAGGGTGGGACCTAAATGCAATGTGATTAGTGTCCTTATAACAAGCAGAAAATTTGCATACAGTCAGAGACACAAACACAAAGGAGAGAAGGTCACGTTAAGACAGAGGCAGAGACTCTAGTGTTGCGTCTATAAACCAAGGAATGCCAGCTATTGCCAGCAACTAACAGAAGCTATGAGAGCCAAGGAAGGATCCTTCGCAAGTCTCCTCAGAGAGAGCATGGCCCTTCCAACACCTTGATTTCAGACCTGTGAGAGAATACCTTTCTGCCACCCAGTTTGTGGTAGTTTGTTATGTTGGCCTAGAAAATTAATACATCTGCATATAGTGATGTGGCCTGACTGACTGGCTCTGAATAGTTCAGAACTATTATCTCCTATATTCTAGGATCTCAAATTTTCTTTATGCAGCATGAAGCATGTGCACTCCACTGAGGCAGGAATCTGCCTCATACAGCTGACTCAGATTGAGCTAAATATCTACAACCGCGAGTTGGAGGTTGTAGATATAGCTGACTTTGTTGCCCTCCTGGCTGGTTAGTTCATTCCCCAACTTGTATTTACACAGATAGTCTCAGGACAAAGTCTTTCTGAAATTTAATGTCCTTGTTTCTATGAGAATAAAGGTCTAAAAATTAAATGTCCCATATAATGAATTTTGGAGATACATGGATGAGGTTAAAAAAAAAAAAAACAACTCATGGAAGATATGACAGCTTGCCTAATGCTGTAAACACTGACTCTAAAGCAAGTTTTCGTGGGTTAAGATCAGTAAATTAAAGAAAAATTGTAAACTTTTTTAATGTTCTGGTATCCAAAGCCATAGTAATTTGAATCATGATATATCTAAAATGTTAGTTTATTTAAAAAAATCTAATCTGGCTGTTTAGGAAATGAAAACTGCCTTATTTGCTTACTTTGCTTATAAGAAAGGTCTAAGCTCTCATAAAACAAAAGGCAGCATCCTTAGCAAATTCTGCATCTGAATTTGCTATGACTGATAAAAAAAAAAATAATAATGCATGCCTGTCTTTTGCCATGTGCTTTCACTGTTTTGAGTTACATGCAGTTGTAGAAAGGAAGAAGCTGGGGAAATACCTCAGGAACTACAGAATTTCTCTGAGGTTCAGAAAAAATATATAGGCTTTTTGGAAAAGTAATGGGAATTCTCACATGGTGAGGATAAGTTGATGAGGCTGAGCTGAAAGCTAAGCATCTGGCTTTTGAAAAGTTTTCCTGTCACTACTGGAGCCAGTCAGAATTATATAGTTCCTTGATCACTAGGGACTTTATGATCTGTCTTAAGCTATTTGTGCACTAACAATAATTCTAACTGTTCATTCGATGATTTCTACTATTTGTAGAAAAAAAAGAGTAAATGATGTCTGAAAACTCTGAACATAAAGAGATGTTAAAATAAGAAGATTGGTTGTTGATAAACAAACAGGAAATGCAAAGAGAATATCAGGAGATGCAATAAATCTGAATGGTTTTCAAAACAAGAAGGAAAAAATAGTTAACACAAAACTGAACTGAAAGATGCAAATAAATAAGTAAATTTCTCATTCAGGATCCATTTGGAAGCCGTATTTCTTGGCAGAGTTACTGCTTATTATTTTCATGTTCCTAGTTTCCCATCTCTTTTTGTCAGTCTATTGAAAGCTTGTTAAAATCTTATTTGTTTTTCCTGTTCTGTTGTTGTTGTTTCTGCCTTAACTTTAATGTTAAATCATGTAGAAGTAAGAAAAAAAAGAAGAAAAAAATCAACAGTCACCACAGTGGCCTAGTTTTATGGATATTTTATGTATTGATCAGCTTATGTTTTATTCAGACTTGATGGTAGAACAATTGGGAAATAAGAAGGAATCTCTCCCCTAAACAGTAAATTGCAGGGCTGATGCAAAATATTTGAAGGTTTCCTAGAGAGACTGATTAGCTTCTGAAAGTCCACTAACTTAGAAAATAAATAACTTGGCCATGAATACTCCAAGAAAAACAAAAGTTCTCTTCACTAATGCATTTCTCCTACCATGTTTTTGGAAACGATAACATTATATTCCCTGTTTGTCCAGAACCTGGTAAGGGCTTATCAGATAGCAGACCTTCGATAAATAAGTGGTAAAGAAATCTATGAATAAATAAATTGATGACGTCAAGTAAGTATACACTTGTCCAATTAAAAGTACTACAGCTCAAAGAAGTTTCTAGTAGACAGAAATGAAGGACTGTCCACATTCAAACCAAAGAATATTTGAAGGCAAATTCTATGCTTTTAGCCACTGTTCAAAATGATTCAGAAAGTACTTGCAATGTAGTCTTGGACAAGTAGCATAACTTTTGTGAACTCCTGTTTCTCATAGTAAAATAAAATCAGACACTATTCAAATGTGGTTCTGAAAACAATGAGTAATAATGTGAGTAAAATGCCTATAGTATTGTGCTTGGCACATAGTTGACATCACTGCCAATGATGATGATAGACATAAAAGAAGAAATGCATTAACTGCTTTCCTTTCTGCTGTCAGCTACTTCTCTAACATTTTCTCTTTCTTGTTAGCAACATCCCTCAGAGAATTTCCAAAATCATATCCATCCTTAGCTCCCTTTCCCAATGTTGTCTTCTGGGTCATGGAGGGTTGTGAGCCACTTAACATCTGCAGATTTTCCTCTGATAACTGCCATACCAGTTCCTGAATTCAATCGCATCGAAGTCTGTATTGCACTAGAGACTATAAGGAGTACAGTGAGGCATGTCTGGCCATTGTAATGACACACATGGACTCCTAATAGAATACCAGTCACCTGCATACAGTGTGCTTATATTAAATATTTCTTTTTTATTTAAGAGTCTTGTTTTGCTTTCATCAACTGTCTACACCGTATAGCCAAAGGTTAAAACAGATTCACATACCTGTTTTTTTTTCCCCATCCCTCCCACAAATTCTAAGGTTGAGCATAGACTTCAATAGGCCAAATCAAGAGATCCATTGGCTTCCTGGTGCTTATGCCAAAAATCACAGTGAATCTAGCTACATTTCATGAGAACATCAAGATAATCTCTCCCGATGATTTACCAGTGAGATTTATCATTTATGTTTTCAGGAATACCTCACAGTACCTCTTCATAGACAATGCTATGGTGAATATTGCTCTGCATTAGAATTCTAAAGTGGGCTCCCTATACGCAAAGGAATGAGAAAAGACGAATCTCTGAAAAATTAAACATACCTCCCCCAACACCACCTTCCGCCACCCCAAGCCTGTTACATTGGTGCTAAATATAATCTCTTCTATAGTGTGTGCTCTGTATATCTGGAAATCATGCACAGTGAACCTCTTGAGCATATTCCTTTCTTTCTTTATTAATGAAAGAGTTTTTATTTGTATCCTCCGTTATTCCCAGAAGTACGACACAACACAAGATGGAGAACCATGATTTATCTTCTATTTGATAAAAAACATCTGCAGAATAAAATGAGCCTCTTTATGCCGGAATTGTCATCAATGATGACTTTGACAAAATGAGCAATACATAATATGCTAGCTCCCTTGCGAAGCTGAAACAGATTGTCAAATAAAATACTGGAGGAGATGCATATGCGCTGAGTAGACCAGCTCTGAATAGGAGCACACGCAGGTGGTGGTTTAGCAGTGGCTCTAAGAAGGAGGATGGCCCTAATTTGCAGGGTCATTTGCATTTGAAAATGCTCATTGCTAAATAGTGAGTATCCCTATAGGAAAAGAGAACGGTGCTGCCAATACCTCAGCCATTTCTGTGCTTTGGAAACTTGAATAAACCAGAGCGCCCAAGCAAAGGAGAGAGCAGGTTACACTCTAACTGCGATAGTGGGCTTTATAGAATATAAATCAGTAATATATGAAAAGGACGCTTAGGAAAATCAATTGCTTTATGGTTAAAGATGGATTTTTCCATCAGTACAAAGCATGGAAAGTGGACTCATAGGTATATTCGGTATGCATTTTATGAAATGGCAATCACGTGTTTTTATTAGTCTTTACATCTGAATAGTATGGCAGATATGTAATTATTCTAAGTCTGAATTTCACAAGTCAATACCAATTGCCAAGATAACAATCAAAGCTCTTATATCCTGAAGATTTGGGTGCTTTATCTGAGAGGTCCTGCCTTTATCGAAAGTTCTCTGAAGTTCAGTTCTTTCCTTAAAAGAGAGAAGCAACTGATATTTTGCCATACTAGTTACATTATTTTCTCAAAGTATTGTTCTCTCTTAGTGTATATATATTTCTAATAAACTTTTTTTATTTTAGAATAAATTTAAATTTATAGAAAAGTTGTGAAGATAATACAAAGGGGTCCCATATAGCTCACGACTAGTTTCTTCTATCATTGACATCTTACATTAGTCGGAACAAATAAGTCAATATTGATACATTTCTATACACTCCATACAGATTTTTCTATACAGAGTTTCTTAGTTTTCACCTAAATGAACTATTACGGTTTCAGGATCTCATCCAGGATTCCATATTACATTTATAGTACAGTTCCTCTCGGTTGGAACAATTTCTCAGACTTTTCTTGTTTTTAGTGGCCTCGACAGTTTTGAAAAGCACTGGTTAGGTGTTTTGTAGATGACCCTTCAATTCATCTTTGTCTTACATGTTTCTCATGGTTAGACTGGGGTTATGGGTTTTGGGGAGGGAGACAACAGAAGTGAGGTGTTATTCTCATCAAATCACATTAAAAGTACATGCTATCAAGGTGATTTATGTTAGGTTAATTTTGGTCACTTGGTCAAAGGAGTGTTTGTCAGGTTTCTGTAAAATTATATTTTTCTCTTACTGTACACTAGTCTTTAGAAGCAAGCCACTAAGGACAGCCCACACTAAAGGGCTGTGGTGGTTAAACTCTTTCTACTTGAAAGAGGATTATCTATATCAATTATTTGGGATTCTTCTGTATGAGGGATTTCTATATATGAGGTTCTAGTCCAAAACTTATTACATTTATTAGTCAGGATTGTACAGAGAAACAGTATGTATTACATACATGCATATATATATATATATATATATGTATGTGTGTGTGAGTATGTATGTGTGTGAGTGTGTATATTTGTGTATATATATGTGTGTGTATATATATTTGTGTATATATGTGTTTGTGTATATATGTTTGTTTGTATATATATGTGTGTGTCTGTATGTGTGTGTGGGGATATATATATACAAACACATATATACATACATAAATATACACACACATACATGCACATACATACATAAATGTATATATGTGTGTGAGTGTGTATATATATTTGTGTCTATATATGTGTGTGCATATATGTTTGTGTGTATATTTGTGTGTGGGTGGGTGTATATATACACACATATGTATACATACATACATACATACATACATATAAGAGAGGGCGGCAGAGTGTCTATAATCTTCCGATTACACTTCTGACCTTTAATAAGCCTTTTCTTTTCAGGACTGTCAATTTTATAAGTGTTTCCTTTCTAGGATAAGTTTTCTACCACCAGCCTGTCAATTTCTTCCATAGCTGCAGTGTTCTGAATCCATCTCCTCAAACTCTGAACCCTACAGACTATATTTTTCCCCTTAGGTGAGGTGAGAAGGTTTAAGGGTGCTGAGGTGGGAGGAATTCTCTTCCCTCAACTGAAATTAGGCTCCTGCAAAGCTTCTTCCCTGAAGAGTAGGTGTTTGTTGCAGAGAAGGCTCTGGGTGTGTTTCACAACACTTGTCTCTTCCCTGTTCCAGAGACAGGATGGCATCTTTCCTGGATCTTTACCACAAGAACCTGGTTGAGTTCCTGGAGGTAAAACTGAAGAGAATCGCAACCCCCACCCTCGAGACTGGAGACCGTGGCCACAAGATGTTTCTCAGTTTTATGCTAGTGCACACTCAGCTTCAAGCGATTCATCAAATTACCACTTAAGTGTTACTGCTGGTTTATGGCTCCAGAACTTCTGTGCTGGGTAAACAGATCCAGGCTGTATCCTTCTAGATGTAACTTCCTTGAGAGAGTCCAGGATGATGATTTGCCCTGAGACCTCAATTCTCTAGTCGAAGAAAGAGTCATTATTGTCAGGTTGTTCAGTTTTTCCGTGTAGTGAGATTGGGGGTGACAGCTTCCAATCACTTTATGTATCAGAACTGACGCCAGCAGTATATATATATTTTAAACCCTATGTAATTTTGGACATATCAATTGTTAGTCTTTCAAATTAGAATTTCTGAATGACCATGTCATAGAAATTGCCTTTTATCTTCCTCTTCTGATATCTTCTTTGTGTGTGCATCACTATCCAAAAATGTTCTATCCCTACCAATTGACCATTAGGAATTTTTGTTAATTCCTTTTACCTTCCTCATCTTCTACACCGGTCATATCAACTCTCCACTAAAGAGTAAAGATTAAAAGATAGCCAAGTTCTTATTTTCTTCTGGTATTCAATAGTCAGTAATCAGTCAGAGCAGTTTGTGACTGAAATTAGCTTCAGGTCTCATTCATGAAGGGAACACACTGCTTGTAATAGCCAAGCTGAAATGACAGCCCAAGAAGAGAGGCTTTAGAACTGCAGTGCATATGGCTCCTGACTGTTGCTTTTTTTTCTTCTTCACTACTTCTACCATTGTGTGTGCGTGCATGTGTGTGTGTGTGTGTGTGTGTGTGTGTGTGTGTGTGTGTGTGTGTGGTACTTTATGGATTCAGTAATTGAAAATTTAGAGTCTGGGCTAATGAATGTGTCAATGCATGGGACAAAGTGCAACCTGGTGCCTCTTGACAATAAACGTTTAATCCTCCTTCCTTGAGAGATTTCGGAAAACTCTGGTAATTGAGGAAGCAAGACTATCTGACCCTGGAGGACAGGTTTTTATGAACACTGTATAGTTCACGACACACAAGGGATCTTTTAAAAACACAGCTTTGGTGCTCAGTAAGTTTACCCTTTGACAAATGATTGTTTTACTGTATACAACACTCCTTACAAAACTTTTACTGCCATTACACAGAAGAGTAATAAAATGAAATACACCATTCTTTTTTTCTATTTATACATCTCTTTTGCTTCTGTAACTAAACCTAATGTTTACCTAAGAGAGGAGGAAAAAAATCCTAAAAAAAACTTTGTGCAGGGTTGATGAAATCAGCACTGTGCCAACCTAAAGAGCAGTGATTAGCTTCCCACTGAAAGACCCAAGCATTGTCTTTGCAGTGTCGCCCTGCCCCCGTATTCTGCCTGTCCAAACCTGGAGAGGCAGTAACGTTGACCATTCCAAAAAATTGTCACCCAAGCTTAATAGGAAAATCTGTCTATAAAGAAAAAAGAATATTTACCACTTCATTATTCATGTTTTCGTATGCCATCCTATTGGGATAATGTTCAATATGAATGCAGAAAATTTACAAGTGTCCCTCCTCCCCTTCCTCTCAACCCCACACTGTGTGCCTGAAGAGAAATTCTTCCAGAGATAATATCATAGGGAAATAACAATACAGTTCATTAATTACTCTCTCTAAGGAAGAGACATGTGACACATCTTACAGAATCAGCTCAAAAGACAGAAAATCCAGAGCACTCATTACATATTTTCTCCTGACACAGCACATTAAAATCTGAAGAAATAAGACCATCTTATCATAAAGTCAGCAAAAAAGAAAACAAAACATTGCTTCTATTCACACACCTCTGGCCATTGGGAAGATTAGGCATTGTGCTACAAATATTGTTTTTCAAAGATCCCAAGTGGTGGAGTGGAGAGAGCATGGAATTGCTAATTAAAACCAAATTAAGACTCTGACTTCTTAATCCATGTGGTCTTCTAAGAATTATTTAACCTCTTATTTCCTCATACTTAATACTTATCTTTGAAGTTTGTAGTAAGAATTTTAATAAGCGGTGAAAGTAAAACACCTAGAAAAGGGGTTAGCACAGAAAATAACTTAGCAAATGTTTATTTCTTCTTCCTTGCCAGTCTCTCAGTAGGCAAATGCAACCTGAAGTGTCTCCACAGTGGCTTAATTATGTTGGCCTCTGGTAGGTTGGAAAATAGTCCCTAGAAATATCAACTATTTCATCTGGTCAACGTTTTTTTCTTTATCTGCTGAATGCTTTTTTTCTCTCCTCCTTTGGGTCCTTTCAAGTCAACATATTAAGTCATAGATTTTAAATGGACACTGCTGTCTTAGTTAACTAATATTCTAGGTACGTTGGATGCGTCGAAGCTAGACCAATCAGAGAACACCAATTTTTTTGCCAAAATGATTGGGCTAAGAGTTCAAAAGGAAATTTAACCAAGGAAAATCATAATCTTTCACTAGGGTTTTTAAATGTTTGCTGGAAAGAGAGAAGTTCTTTCCACCCATAGAAATAGGAGTCTGGGAACTGGGTGGGACAGCAATGTTCTTTGCCGGAGGAGAAAAACAGTTACAATAGAAAGGAATGAGCTGATAAGCAAAAAGAGAGCTTCAGGTACTTTCAGTCTGCTGTTCTGTTCCTGACAATTAAGGCATTCCTTTAAGATTCAGTCCAGGTGTCACCTCCCCTTGGAAGTCTGCCATGATTATGCCAGGCTAGATTTAGGGCTCTACCTTTCCACAGAATCCTGTGACTGCCTCTACATTAACCTTGACCACTTTATAATAATTTAGCAATTGCTTTTCCTATCATCACTATTAGTTCCCAAGAATAAAGAGGGACTTGTTTTATCTTTTTTTCCAACTACCCACCGTCCACCCCTGACCTAAGAATGTTGCCATTTCCCCTTAAGAACTGGACCTCTGAAGGCGGGACATCTCCTCCCACACATTCCGGGTGTGCACCCAGGGCCCGGAGCACCCCACATCCGGGGCATGGTCCGTGGCTCCGTCTGGGACATGAACCCATGATCTTATGAGTGTAAAGCAGCCATGCTAACCACTATACTATGGAGCCACCCTGTTCTATCTTTTTAATACACAGTACTTGTCCTGGTATTGAACACATCCTTGTCTCTGGGAAACATATTCTTGATTTTAACTAACGCTTCTGATTTTAGTTTAGTTCTTTGTTGCCCCGCAGTTCACAGCGCTGCCGCAATATTGGAAAATTTATCTTTATGTGTCTTGATGGTTGCTTAGATTGCTCTGGTTGAGATTTGATGACTTAAATACATACATGGTTTTATTTTAACATCTCTTTAGTGTTATCATAGGCAACTAGAAAACTTTCAGCAAAATAACCCTGAAAACACAAACACACTATCTTTCTGGGAAAATGTAAAAAATCCTCCCCATCTATAAATTTTTTATTTTTAATTTGGCAATGAAAAAAAAACACGTTTCTATTTGAATGTTTGTCTCATTTTTTTATAGTTACCCTGTTTGTATTAATGATGAGAACACTTCAACCCATAAACAAAATTTCACATGTTAAATGTCAAAGTTTAAGAAGAGAAAAGCCACAGGCTTATTATACTTTAGTTCAATAGGTTTTGCTCTTTGTTTATCTACATAGATTCTCAAATGGGCTAGGTCCTTAAATGAAGGAAACCTAAAGGGAAATGATTTTCACACTCCCTAAATTTTTTTTCAGGAAATAGTAATCAGAAGCCAAAGATTAAGATGTCCCTAGGCAAAAAGTGGTTGAAAACTAAATGGGGAAATTTTCTAAGAAGGGCAGATAAAGATTGTTTTGGTTTATCCACGTTGAGATTTTTACTAATTCTCCTCTACAAAATCATCACAGGGATCAGAGTACTCAACAAAGGTGCTTAAAATGTGGGCCTTTCTCTTAGATTTAATTTCCTTAAAAATGTCTTTTAAGCCCACCCATGGTCAATGCCATTGAGAGGGAATTTATGATTGATCCCTGCATTTGAATTGCTCATCTAGCTCCCCTCAAGTGAGGAAACAGTGGGACCAGCCCTGACTTTGGAGGCTTGTATTTGAATTTAGTTTTCACTAAAGCCACGCTGTGATCTTCAACAAGTCTCCATGTTCCTAAACCTCAATTTAATTGTATAAAAACTGCAGCTAAGTAATATCAAGGTTGCTGCATAGAAAACTGAGATTTGCATATATAGTATAGAGTACAATGCATGGCATATAGGAAGAGCTTCAAGAGAGTAATTGCTATTCAACACCATTCAAAAATCTAATATTTATTTGTGTCAAGTATTGTCCTGGGTACTGATAAATAAGGGTAAGCACAAGTTTTTTCCCTCTGAGAGGTCCCTTCTGAAGGGGACAGAACCAGTTAACAAGTAAATGGATGAATAAATGAATGAGTAAATGAATAAATGAGCGAGTAAATGAAGAATTACAGATTTTTTTTTTTAATATCATGAAGGGGAGGAATAATGACCAGGATATTGGCAAGATAGGGAGAGAGGTTTATTTAGATAGGGTCTTCTGAATATGTGACATTTAAATGAATAGGTTTGAGGATTAGGGCCTCAACAGTGGAAGTCGCCTAGGGAAATTCATACCAGACAGGAGAGACACACTCAAAGGCCCTGAGGCAGAAAAAGCCTTGGATTTTATGAAAGGAATCTAGCATGGTTGGAACTTAGATAACAGCTTGTGTTTAGAGTTAGATTAGTTTAGAGATGGACAAGGAAAAACAGAAAGCCATGGCGCAATGGCGAGAGTTTGATTTCGATTTCGATTCTGAGTGCAATGGGGAAGGGACGTCTTGAAGGACTCCTGCAAAAGTGTAACCTGCTCACAGTGATCTGGCGTGTGTCGAATAGACTCCAGGAAAACAAGAGTTGAAACAGGGGACATCAGCCAGGTTATCAAAGTAGTCCGGCAGAAAAATGACAATAATTTGCCCTCAGGTGATAGTCATGGAAATGAGGATATTTTCATTAATACTTCAGACGAATTCAGAGTGTATGATGTTATGATTAGTAACATCGACCATACCACATCAAAGCACCCACATTCATCACTGGCGTGCAGCTTCTCAGAGCTCCACTTTCTCTACTCCCTCTATTGTTTGGACATGTCTATCTTGCTCTCTCCTAGATTAAAAGCTCCCGTGAGACTGAGGACTCCATCTTACCTATCTTGCTTGCCAACTCTCTCTATCCCTTTATTTCCATCCTAAGAACAAACATGTACTATTGGTGCAATGACCAAAAAGAATGGCCAAAATCAATAAAGGATGAATGTCACAAAGGACAGTTTGCAAAGATAACAATACTTTCCCTCTAGAAAAGAACTGCAAGTCTCCTTCCTGTGAAATTTCAGCTGCCCTGACATCCTTCAGAATGCTACCCAAACCAGTGGTGCAGAAAATTCAGCCTGATAATCTGGTTCAGAAATAGTTTTGTTGAACATCTCATCATAATCAGAGGTGAGTTCTTGGCTCTGGCATTATTGCTGGCCATAATTAGCTCTAGTTAAACTGCCTCTGTGCATGCTGGCAGGCAGATCACCTGCATTAGTACTGCTACCAGCTTAAGCTTGCTCTGGGGAGACATTGCATGTGACAGACTTTATCTTCAGGGCAAACTGCCATCTAATGCAGTGGCAGAATTCATTGCTCTGCCCAGTTCAGCTAGAACCATATTTGATGGATGGGCCTTCTGGGCGAGTGTCAGAATAATAAGGATATTAATTATTGACAATCACATAGCACCGTTTATCCAGGTATCTCAGAGGACTTTGCCTGAGTTAATTAATTCTGACAATGCCTCTGTGTACTAGGTAAGTGTTATTATCCCCATTTTACAGATAAGGAGACTGAGTAATGGAGAAATAAAGCAGCCTGCTCAAGGTTGCTCAACAAGCAGATGAAAACTCAGAAAAGACCTCTGAGCCCACTGAGCTATTGTCTGCCTTGTCAATTAAATGCTTCGTCTTATCATTACTTGCCGCTTATTAGATGATCATGTTTTATTAATGTGCACTGTTAAGCAGCTGCCATATTTCACCCAAGAGGTGGCCACCTTTCAATCAAGGAGAGAAGAATTCTGCTTATAGCAACCGTGGTAGTGATTGCTAAGGGAAAGTTAAGCTGTCTGCCTTTTATTATATAACTCACTCTTTGCCCTTAATGACTTCTTGCTTGGAAAAAAATCTGGTCGGAAACTTTTGATCAGTTTCATGGCACCTAAAGGTAATTAGAGGTAATTTTTGAGATAGGAAGAAAACGCATAGCAACCGTATTGCTCAAATAAAGGAGAAAAAACTAGCTTGTTGTAAAAATTAAGTAAATAAATAAAAAAGCATTGTTTTACTTAACCAATAATAGAAAAGTTACTGAAATAAACATGTGACATGTTCCACATAACGAATCTGTAGGGAAAATGAGAAATTTTGAAAGCTGAAAAAAAATATCCAGGTAGAAATTTTTAAACCCTCCCTTTGGTCGGGGTGTGATCCAATTTCTGTTCTTTGCAGGATTACAGAGTTAATGGAAAGGTGAAGGGCAGAGAAGCCAAGCCTGAGACAGATGTGGAGAAGGGGAAATTTGTTTTCAAGGCCCTGCCCTGACCTTTTCTTTGTTTGCTTTCTTACACCATAGTGTGTGGCTTTGAAAGAAAGTGGGGCTTAGAAACAGGAAAACAGTTTGCCTCTTGTAGTTGAATAATCTTAAGCAAGATTTTTAATGTTTCTAAATCCCTTGTTTTCTCATCTGTAAATCTGGAATATAATCCACCTTGCAGGATTATAAAGAAGATGAGATGAAACAGTAGATGAAAGAGGTTAGTTGGGTGCTTAGCAGGTAATAGACAGTCAAGAAAAGGTAAATAATGCAACTGTTATTAGTAGCCTCTTTCTCTAACCTGAACCCCTGCAAGACCTTCCGAACCCTTACATCTACATTGGCTATTCAATATGCTCCTTACTGGTCACAAGGACTCACACTTCTCCATGCTGTTTCCACTTCCTCTTTCCCCTCCTTACTTCTTAATTATTCTGTAATCCAATCCTCACTACATCCTTGAACAGGCAATTGATTCACCAATCAGAGCCTCGTATTCTTCACCTGTTCAATGTGAGTAACCCTCTCCTCTGCCTGTCTTAACTCACAAAATTATTATAAGAAACAAATGGGTGAATGACTCAGCTGGTATTGTAAACTCTAGCATGCCACAAATTTCAAGTGTTTAAACATTACCACTATTATTTCTTAAGGCTTAACTAAGGGAAAAAACCTTATTTTAATTACTCACAGTAAGACATTAATGATAAAAAGTAAGTGGTTTACCCCTGCTAGGTAATGATGGTTCATTTTAATAGAGGCCTTTCATATCTTAATCCAAAATTGGAAATATGAGTGAAAAATCCAAGGCAGGGGAAAGAACATGGAGGGGAATTCATATGAATGAGAGAACTCCTAACAGTACCCTCCATCTCTTTAGCCTTTAAACAAGGATGGTCTGTCCTGACACATTTGTATATTTCTGCCAATTCTTTGCTCAGTATTCAGAGATGATCTTGTTGGAAAAATCCTAAAAGAAGTTGACCATTTGGTCACCAAGCACTCATTGTGCCTTTTTCCTCTCCCCTGTCTCTACTCCCACTATCAAAAAGGTTTTCCAGTATGACAACCCCAATTTAAGTTTTTGTCATGGTGGTGGTTTTGTTTTTGTTTTTGTTTCTCTCCTTCATGGCTAAGAGAAGTTTTCTGCCACAAGTGTTAATTGTCTGACAAGGATACATGTCCTCTTAATTTGGGAATGTGGCTGTGCTAAATGGGGCAAAATATACAAAGATCTATAATCACGCCCCCAATAGGAAATGCTATAAAAGGTTTTCTGCTTTTTGTATAAAAATTCTTGCTAATTTTTTTTTTCAGTAGTGGAAAAGTAAGCCCAATACAAATACAAAATCAAAGTGCCAAAAAGCTAATAAAATGATAAGAAGATCCTGGCACCAACTTTCAATGCTTGCAATGATGTGCTAAAATATGCCAAGTCATGCTCAGGAAGACAATGCTGATAACATTAAACTGTTCCTATAAATGGGACCTAAGGATCAGCTGAAGCAATAGAGTCTAATTACTATTATTAATAACAGCAAGAGTATATTAATCTCTCCTATCAGTAAAAAGGTATAATATTGACCTTTTCTTTCAAAGACAGCTCTAATGCTTAGTATTTATTAAGCCAGGCATTTTTTTTTCTGCAGTACTAGCCACAAAAATCATTAACACAATGATGTCTTATGCTGCATTGTCAAAATTCTCTTGAATTCATTCAAACAAAAGGATGACCATGCCCTTCACCTGAAAATCACTGGGGTCAACTCGTGAAAAATGTAAGGTAGAAAAGAAACACAAACTTAGCTAAGAAGATCAGCTGAAATAATGATGAACATTAGTTGGAGGTTTTTACATTTATCCATCCATCCATCCATTCATCCATCTATCCACCTATCCACCCACCCACCCATCCATCATTCCATCCAACCACCTCTATTAAACATATACTTTGTGTTTCACCACCTAGAGCAGCATGCATTGAAAAATTCACATTGATAGCTGAAGCGGGATTCCCAAGGGGGGTCAGGTGTGGCAAAGATAGTTCTGAGCCCATAAATCTCATGTATTCTTATGCATTTCTCATATTGGGGCAAGAAGGCTGGTGTATGCCAATGAATCATGGAAGTGACATCTCTTACTTCAAGGGCAAGGCAATTAAATGCTCATATGTTTTCTTTACCACTCTCTTTTCCTATTAGAATAATTTTGGAGGCTGTGTGTCAAAAATGCATACCTACAGGATAGCCCATATCAATTATGAATAAAGAAAGAAGGAGACCATTTTGTTGTATTAAGCCATTGAGATTATGAGCCTTTATCTATTGTAGCAGCTAGAGCTAATTCTCCTGATTAATAAGAAGATCCCAGCACTGTTATAACATGCTCAGCGGTGTTGGCCAAGACACCCACCATGTCGAGGTCTATTTTCTCACAGATAAAACAAGGAATATTCTTATCTCTAGCATTCCACAATTTTTATAAGTTTCTGAAGTATATAAGGAGAAAAAAAGCATTTAATTGTTGTAGTTAGTCTATAGTCTTTCTTTTATTTACTTTACAGACAGAAGATATTGCCCCATCATTAATATTCGTACAATTTTAGGCATGTTTCTTCTATAGTATTTACTCTATTGTGTTGTAATTATTTGTTTATATATCTCTCAGGTTTTTGCATAGGAGTATGAGCTTTTTCTGGGGCCAGGAATTCTTTTTGATCACTTTATCACTACAACCTGGGAAAGTGCTTAGCAATCAATATTTTTTTGTTGTTGATGAAATGTAATTATGAATCTTGGAAAGAAAGCTTGTGATAGCTTATCTGTCTCTTTCCTGCCACCGCTGAGGAAAAAAAATGCCATATAGGACATATAAAGAGTTTTAGAGAATGGAAATGCATACAAAAGAGAAACAGAAGGTGAGAGAAAAAAAAAAAAGAATTGAGACTGCTAGGGAAAAGAACAGGCAGAGTTTATTGATGCCAAAGGAAACATAGAGAGAGTATGAGGGAGTTAAGCCTGATAACATAGTAAAAAGACCAGGTCAGAGCACAAAGGCCATCTCTAGCAGAGCACCTAATCATTTCTGAAGGAGAAAATGAAATGTGACTGAGAATTGGGAGTTCAGAGATGGGATGATCATACATCTAATATCTTTTCTTTTCAACCAGGGACATGTATTGCTGGGACTTAGAAGGAATAAAACATTGTGATCTGATGGCAGGCCCTCAACTCTCCAGATGTCTGGGGCCAAGAAATACAAGGCAGGGTGAATTGGTCAGGATGCTAGTGACAGTTTCAAACTTGTGTGACAAGTAGAACAAGACAGAATGATACGACTAGATGCCAAGTGGAGTATCAGGCCTCTGGTTTTGTCTCAACTAATATAATCAAGGAAAACAAACGTTTCACTCTCTGTGTTACTAAAAATGGTCAGCCAAAGGTGGGAATCTCAGCAAAGCCACCACTCCCTCAGAGTGTTTCCAGAGTCCTTAGAAGGACATTTTTGCTAACATTGGTTAAGCAACCAGTCTTTACCTGATTATTTCCCATCAATCAAGCAAAGAACCTCACTTTCTACATGAAAGAATCTGCCCTACCTCTAAAATTAATTTTTTATATATCATCCCCAATCTGGGGAAAGTGACAAAGCTAGGACAACTACACCTAATAACAACAATCTGCTGACCCTTTATCACATCCCACCTACACTGGGGCTGAGGCAAACCAAGTCAAGTTACCAGCCGCACAGAACTTTGTCCAGGCTGGGCATTAAATTGCAGAGTGCAAAAGAACCCTCCCCCCAAAAAAACCCACACAAATAATAAAGAGGTAAAGCCTATCAAAGGCAACATGCTGAGAGAGTGCTGAGAGTCAAGTGCACCTAGAAGGCAATGATGAAAGTAAAATAAGAAAATAAAATCAAAGATCAAGAAACAAGTGGCAACAGAATCAATGAGAAGATGTGAATAGTAAAGGAATGATGTTTCCACGTCAGTATTTTCAATATAAAAATGTAAACCTCAAAATATTCTAGTTTAAATACATGATGTCCTTTCTTAGCACTTTAGTTCCCAGAACCATGCCGCTGAGATTTGCTGAAATTCTTAAACCTTCCAACTTGCAAACCTATCTGCATCTATATCAGTTTTGCCTTAGAATCTCCTGCCATGATAGAGTAAGGGGCACACAGCAAGAAGAAAATTACTCTACTTTTTCTCTTACACAATATTCACATTACTCTCTTTATTATTTTATTGCCATTGTCATTAATACACATTCAAGTTCTTCAAGTACGTGTGTGAGTGCGTGCAATTGAAAAGGATGAAACTGGGGAGAGAGCAGCGTAAGAAAGTGATTGAAGAGTATTCCTCATCTCAGACTTTGCGATTTTTATCACAAAATATCTAGGAAAACATAGAAAGAGATGAGAGTGCATAACAAACCAAGAAACTAAGATTGACAACTAATCTACTGGCAGAATCTTAGAGGAATTTCCTCTAATTATAATATTCATAAAGTGGAAAAGAGAAACACAATTGTCAGGTGACATTAACACATCACATGCCTTTTTACTTGCAGGAGATCAAAACTGCCAACGTGAAGGACAATGCACGGGCACATCAACACACTTTTCTATTCCTTGGCTCAGAAAAGCAGAATCTGTGACAACTGCCAACCAGTGATAAACCACAGCCACAGCCCAGTCAAACAGAACACGGAACATGGATTCTAAAGTAGCTGTTTGTGTGTGCATAGGTATATGTAGGTACATACACATATAGGTATATATGTGTGTATATATATATTATTATATATATATATAATAATATATATATACACACACTGTATTATATATATAATTAGATGAAAGAAATTACACACACACACACACACACACACACACACACATACACACACACACACACACATTTGACCCCAGATTCCTTATTTTGAATTTCTTCTAAATATTTTCATGTCACAGTTTTCAGGAATTCTATAGAAGTTGAGAGAGAGGAGTTAAGCTACAGCAAATTTCCATCTTAGAATACTATGAAAAAAGAAAATAAAAGCAAGTAAATAGAACACTGAGCTTTGCCTTTATTGTTTCAGAAAAAGGAAAATACTCATCACCTTTGATAATCCATGAATAAATTTTCTTTCTAGTACTGAAAACCAAGTTGCCTAGATTCAAATACCAATTCTACATCTTACAAGCTATGTGACCTTGGCCAAATTACTTAACATGTCACTGCCTCATTTTTTTTAACTGTATAATGAAAAGGAAAAGAGTTAAAAGAATTCTATGAGTTAATTTGTTTGAAGTATTTCAGTCCAATGTATGTTTGATATCAGTATCAATCCTCATAAGACTCAATGAGGTATGTGCTACTATAGTGTACATTTCACAGGTAAATTGAGTCTTGAAGAAGTTAAATAACTCTTTCAATTATTGGTAAACCCAGAATTTGAATGTGCCATTTTAATGTACATAGCTAATATACTAATTACTATAGTATATTGCCTTTTCACAGTAAGTCAATACCTCAAGAATAGAGTCCCTCCTAAGACCAACATCACCATTAAATAAATTACTGTAAGAAACAATAATTGTAACATTGAGCCATGAATATCAACCAACACTTTGCCTAAGATGTGAGCAGAGGATTTTAACAGTAATCTAGGACTGAGTGGAAGGGAATGATATAGTCCTCCAACGACCATTGATAGATACCCTTTTGTGTAATGATGACAATACTGAGAACAGAAAAATTACTGTTCCAGTGAAAATATTGTGCATATTAAAAGAAGGAAACAGCAATCAAGCTGCAGAAAAAGAACAGTTTAAAAGTCACTAAAGGAAACAGAAATTGCGGAAATTGTCTGCTTTGTAATCTTAATAGAAATGAAAACTACAGTCTCTGAATAAAGAGATGAAAGATGAGATTATATGAAAATAAGTTGAGATAAGAAGGGAGTTGGCTGAGAGGCAGGTAGAAATAAAAAACAGGCGTTTGACACGATAAAGAAAGATTATAAGGAGATTATAAATGCAATAATAAAATGGAAATCTGCATTAAAAGCAGTAAAGAGCAGAATTAACACTATAGAATTAGCGGTGATGTGTTTAAACTCTAGAATCTGCAGAAGAAATGCAGAATGTAAAAGAAATTCAAAGACGTTAATGGTAAAGATGAAGAGCAAAGAGAGAGAGGGAGCAGATATGGGGGTAGTTGGTTCTTTTAGAAGCACACATGACAGAAGCTATATTAAAGTCATATTTAAAAAAACAAAAAATGTTTAATTAGTTTGCAGGTCAGAAATGATTACTTAATACATGTGATATACATGGCTGACATTTTTGTTTTGAATGTATTTAATTAATCAGTGTTACTGTTCATTACATGAGTATAACATTCATATTAAGGAAAAATTAATAAATTCAGATAAACAAGAATACTTTTAAAGATGTTTATAACTCTATTGTATAAATACTGCTAACTCTATGCTGTATATTATTTTAGATAAACATTAATTATCATTATACAAACATAAAAAACATATTTTGTAACATATCTTTATATCTGCACTATATATTTTATTTTCAAAAGCAACATAATTTGTTTCAGTGAACAAACTATTTTCAAAGTTAAAAATTCAATGCATTGCATAAACAGAGAAACAGATATAAATATAGAGAATTTTCTACATAAATGAATCATATAGCCAATGCTATATTGATATCTACTTTTTCATTTAACAGTGTAATGGACATATTTTCATGTCATTTAATAGAGACTTATTTTGTCATGTTGATTCCATAAGATTATCGTGTATGGTTATGCGATCATTTATTTAATGCCTTGAGAATTGATGAAGCACTATGTAATATGTCTTTGATACTATTTCTTGAATATTGTGTTTAAATTATACTTTCTTTTTTCAACCATAAATGTAAATATTATGAAGAAAAAATTTATATGTGCACATTTTTATAAATTAGTTTGATTTTATTCTGAGCAGGGCCAGAGTTAGGTGGTGGTTGTTGTTTTTTTTGGGGGGGGGATGCGGGGGTAGGGAGGGTAAGAAAGCCATATTTAAGAAATAAATTTTAAATTCAAGCACAAAAATATTTAAGGCTTTGGAATGAGGTCATGAAAATGAGGGACTCTAAAGCTTAAGCTTGTTACCATAATGAAAAAATACACCTTATTCCTTAAGAAAACATTTTGAATCCAAGAAAGCAGGAAACATTTGTCATATTCATTTATTTTTGACAAAATCTCTCACAGGCTAGGTACATATTAGATTTTCAGTAAATATTGGTTGCGTGAACTAACTAGAATTACTGGATCAAAGAAATAAACATAAAAAAAAATCTTTGCATAATTGGCAAAACCACATCCTGAAATTTGTACCATTTTATGATCTTTTCCAAAATGCATATAGGTGCCCATCTCCTCACAGGCTTACAAACACTAGGTATTTTGTTTTGTTCAGTTTGTTTTGCCACATCAAAATTTTAAAATAGAAATTCAAATTTGTCATCATTTAAAAAAAGTTTTTAGGTTTCATGTCATGTTTAAAAATATCTTCTATGCTTCAACATGCTACACCATAAAACCCATGTTTTCATCTCAATATGTTTTGGTATCGTATTTTATTTAAATATTGTCTTGTCCCAGATGTCATTGTATTATAAGAAATTATTTATAAATCCAATGTTTTAGATGCTTAGCCAGTTCTTACTCTGAAATTTTTAATTATTCTTATTTTCCTTGATGATATAAAATGTCATCTATATCATATACTAAATTTCAACATATATTTAAGTTGGTATCTTGATTCTCAATTTTGTTGTAATGGTTTTTAAGATTTCATTTGGGATTGCTTTGGATTCATAAATTAATTTAGAAAATTGACATCTTTACAATATTAAGCCATGCTACCCAAAAATAATGTATGTCTCTTCTTTGTTAGAGTCATCTCAAAAACAAAAGATTGCAAAACAATTTGTACATATAATCTTTTGTGATTGAAGAGGAAGAAATGGAGAGATTTGGCGAGGAGGGGAGGAAAAAAAGAAAATGAGGAATAAGTGTCAAAGTGAGAAGGAAAGGGAAGTGAGAGAAAATAGAGGATTCAAAAGGGTTAAGAGTAAGTTGGTGCCGTCCTCAAAGTCTGGATTTACTTCTCACAAACATACAGTTTAGATCAAATTACTTGACCTTGGTTTGTCTTGATTCTTCGTTTGCAAAACAGAAATGATTATAATAGTGTGGTTCTTACAAAGTTTTTTTGAAGTCTAAATGAATTAGCTTCTATAACGAATCACTTAAATAGGTGCCCAGGACACATCTACCACTAAAAATTATAAACTATTATTTCTAAGAGGGAAAACCAGACACATATATGTTGAAGGACTGGAATCCTGGCCTGTGGAATTATGTTTACAGGTTAGAGATTCAGGCTTCAAGCAGACTGCCTGGGTTGAAACTCTGCTTCTGCTTCTTCGGAGATTTCTGTCTTGGAACAGGTTACTTAACCTTTCTGTGTCTCAGTTTCACATCTGTCAAGTGGGATAACAATAATGACAACCTGGAAGAATTAACTGAGCTAATGAATGTTAAGTGTTGTACAAAGTGCCTGGCCTGTAAGAAAGCTCTCTCGCGGGTAAGCAGATTCTCTCTGAGAGTAAAACAAGGTTTATTAACTGTGTTGTGTTTGTAAGGGGGAGTGCATGTGTAAGTTTTAAGAATTTTAATTGAGTTATATAGTAATCCTTTTAAATTGGAAAAATTTAGCATAATTCTGTCACAATGTAAACATTTTTATGTTTTTTTCTATTTTTTTGTAAAAGGTTGACCTATATGACAGATGATTACTAGAATTAATGAGGTGATCATGTCATAAGGTATAAAAATGTTGAATCACTATATTGTACACTTGAAACTAATGTAACTAATATAATATTGCATAACAACTATACTTAAACAGTTTCTCATTATTAAGTCATATCTCCTCCATTACTCATAAATTCTTTCTGCAATTTGAACTTTTTTGATTTTTAGACAAATATTTATTCACTTGCTCATTTGTCATTTCTCTAGAGATGTTGTCATTGAAAATTTAAAGACCCCAAAGGTGGGTGTAGAGTATCTATGTATCTCTATGGTTTAGTTAAAAGTTCACAGAAAGTAAATATTCTGATCCACATCTGATAGGTAAGATCAACGTGGTACCTAGAAATTGTGTGATCTGAACTCAGAATAATCTGCCTGACCAGGAAAACATGTACTTGCCTTTGAAATTTTATGCTAGATTGTCTAGCATAAAAAAAAAAAAAAGCTCTTCTTAACACCATTAACATCATTTCCATATATACCATCAGGGACATTTCTTGTTTAATCTTGCCTATTTTTTGTTCCTGGTACTATTCTGGAATCTGAGAATACAGTGTTGTCCAGTACAAACAAGGTCTCTGTCTTCATAAAGCTTATAAATCAATGAGGAAAAGACAACCATATAAATAGAGAGATGCAGAATATGCAGAACTGAAAAAAAAAAGTTTTTAAATGAATGTCTTACACACACATACTTTTAAATTTATAAACTACAAATTTATTCAATAGTGAAATATCTCTTTTACTTATCAAATTTGACTTCAAAACTGATAACACGATTATTCATATAAGCAAAGAAATGAAATCAACCTAAATATCCAAAAAGAGAGAAAGGCTCACATGAATTATGGTGCCCTCAAACAATGAAAGATTATGCAGTCCTCTGCTCTGAGGGAACTTGAGATTAAGCAGTCACAGGATTCTACCCTTTGGGCATATCAATAGTAGCATTATGAATTGGATATCATTTCAGCACATTTAAGACTGAAACAAGAAATAGATCTTCTCAGTTAGCTACCTTGAGTCGCCTGATCCTATTTATAAGGCTCTTGAACATTAAATGGCTCTTTGAAAACAGTTTTTTCATACCTTAAGTGCAACTTGAATCAGAAACACATATATTTTGTAGCTATTTAAATCACAAAAAATGATTGAGTTTTAGTCAGTTTAAGAGGGATTATTGACTCTGTATATCATATCTTTAAATGCCAATGGACTCTGTTCTTCAGAATTTTTACTGAAGAAGCACGTACTCTATTGTCAGGTACAACTTGATTTGCATCTCAGCCTTACCCATGCAGCATCTTTGCAAATTTTCTACATTCTCTTTAGTGCATTTCACTTATCTGTAAAATGGGGATTGCAATGAACGGTGGGAAAATATCAAATGGGTTTGAGTTTATAGATTATATCAACCTGTATTTGGTTCATAGTTGACATTTTCTAAATGATCATATTTCTTTTTTCTTTCTTTCTATTTTTTCCCCCATTGTGACTAGATGGAAAGACCTAGATGCTTAGATTTGAGTGGGAAATTAAATCTTCAAGAAAGAAGAGAGAAAGATGAGACTCTGGGGTGGGGAGGGGTTAGCTTTTGCAGAGGTAGAGATAAAAGGCAAATAGAAGGGGACAGAGACAATCTTAGATTTAGACCAACTGGATGATCCAGGACCCTAATAAAGTCAGATAAGAAAGAAGAACCTGAATTTGTAATTCACACTGTATGGAGTTATAGTGAAAAAGTCCAGTCTTTTTCAAAGTGAGGTAGGACCTCAGGTCACTGGTGACAGATGATATAATTTTCAATTATACAAGAATGATTTTTAATTAATAGTGACTTTCTATGACTAAATAAAAGTTTTGTGAACAATATAATATTTTCTTTTATAATAAATTGATATAAGATTTTTAAAAGTAAGTTGTAAAAATAAACAGTACAGGTCATACTCAGAGGTGATGAAAGTAGTGAAGGTAGTATACCTGAGTGTTTAAAGTTTGGGAACCACTATTCCAGGAAGCGCCAAAAAGGAAGGCTTATTGTATCTATTTAGGCTACTATAACAAAAATAACCTAAACTGGGTGGTTTATTAATAACAAATATTTATTTCACAGATCTGAAGCCTGGGAATTCCAAGATCAAGGTTCTGGGAGATTCACTCTGTGGTGACAACAGGCTTCCTGCCTCGTAGGTGGCTTCTGTCTTCTCATTATCACCTCACATGGTGGGATGGGCAAGGGAGATTTCTCAGGTTGCTTCTATAAGGGCACTAATCCTCTTCATGGGAGCTCTGCCCTCATGACCTGATCACCACTCACTTGGGCGGTTAAGTTTCAACATAGGAATTTTCAGGGGGTGGGGAACACAAAACATTCAGTTCATAGGGGGAGTTGAGAAATGACGCATTAGGATATTCCTAAGCCAGTATGTGTTAAAGCTTATAGGAATTTATTCCCCTGAAAACAACATAAGTGCTTCTGACCTAGCTTCCCGCATTGTGCCATGTATACAATATATACCTGGTGGATGTTAGTTCTTGTATCAGTTTTTTGACCTTTGACCTGCTCTTAGGCATTTTAAACATTCCGCATTGGTGATTAGATACTCTCATCGTGTCTGTCAAAAGGGCCATGGCCTCAGAGGCTGAATTCCACGTCTCCTGCTCGTCCTAAGTGCCAGGGCCTTGGTGATGCAGAGCAATGTCAAGCATGATCAGAAACTTTCCCAAATTGCACACTTTTCTAAACTTCCTGTAGGAACGCAATTCTCGACCTCAATCTTAGACTATTGTTCTGCAAAATCTTAAAGAAAACCAGTGATGCCAAGACCTTTCCACCTGAAGAATGGAGAAGTCAAACTGGCCTGAATATCTTCCATTTCAGTTGAGAGGACCATTAAGTACTGACTGGCAAAATGATAACCACCCAGAGAGATGCTATTACAGGCTGGAGATCCAATTGTGGAAAGCAAATGCAGGATGTTCTTTCTGCTGGCATCTGGGAAGCAAACATCCCAGATATAATTGGACACATGAGAATACCCAGAACCCAAGAAATCAGCATGACTAATGACAGGGAAGGAACATTTAAACATGCTGTGGACGCTGGTCAAGTGCAGAAGATACCTAGGCTAGGGGAAAGCAACACACATAACATGAAATTCTTACAGATAAAATGAGATTATTTAGGTCTTTATCCAATGGAGGTCAGGGATGTAGATTGTAGGGAAGAAACAAAGTGTACTTGACATTTGTGTTCAGTGTTACTACAAGAAAAATCACTTTAAAAAAAGGAAAATACCATCTATTAAACAACTATTATGTGACAAGGATTTCACACACACTATGTTGTGTCATTTTATTTATTTATTCATTCAACAAATATTTACTGAACATCTAATACATTGCTATAAGTCAGAAGATATCGAAGTGAAGAAAACAGCATCTTTCTCCTCAGAGAGCTTTGAAAGAGATAACCAGTAAAATAATAAATGAGTGAATAAATTTCAGATATAAATAGGTACCATGAAGAAAAATAAAGCAGGTGAAGGGCTGAAGAATGAGTGAGAAGATAGGCTATTTTATACAAGTGGTCAGGGAAGGCCATATAATGAAGTGCATTGGAGCCTACAATGGAAGGAAACCATCGAGTGAGTTGAATAAAAATATAAAGACAGTTTCATCAATGGGAAGAGCAAGTGCTAGGCCATAAGCCAGGAATAAGCTTGACCTATTTAAGAAAGAGTAAAGAAACCAACCAATGTGGTTGGTGTTGAGTGAGTGAGGGAGAAATGGTAAAAAAGAGGAAAGGAGCAGACTTTGGAGAGAGCTAGACATCCTAGAAGAAATTAGGGATCATATCACCTGCACAATAATCTGGTGAAGGAGGCATTCTGATCCTAGATCCTAAAATGCAGGAAGCTGAAAAGCTGGTATCAAAGTTATTAACCATCTTAGTAAGTATGACTAAGAATAAGACAGTATCTATGAATATAATGCATGCCATAGTATTATAGTATATGTAATTAATTATTTATAAATAATATAATTATATACACTGTAAATATATAATTATGGTATATATAAGTATATAACATTATAATGATATGTAATAGAATATATAAATATGTATTATATAAGTACTATATAATACATTATAAGTAATCAATCATAGAATAGAATATATAGATAATTAGAACCCAGGTTTTAGATTGCACATTTAGCACTCATTTCCTTGCACTGTATTACCTAAATTATGTCCCAAGTTATTTGAACGTCTCAATGACAGCTCATTTATAACAAATTTTTCTTCACCATTCATGCAATTTGATTCCATTCAATATATAATTATTGAGACTAAGTATATGTCCAGAAGATTGCTGCTGAGGGTAGGAAAAAACTTTTCTGAGAACTTTGCATCCAAGGAATTTGCAGTTTTTGTAGAGCAAATATTTCCATAGCAACTGGAACCATTTTGGAAGTTTAGGCAACTGTAGTGATATAGAGGAGCTACTGATTTTGGAGATAGGAGCTGAGGGGCTAGCTTGAATGAGCATTAAAATAGAAAATGCTGCAATTCTGATAAAAATACTGAGTTTTCTTTTTGGAGTTAACAGTTTTGTTGTTGTTGTTGTTGTTTGCTTGATTGCTTGTTTTAATAACTTTCATATGGAAAAATTTTTTTAAAGTATGGTATAAAACTGCAACAAAGAAAATGCACAGGAAAGGGGACCTCTTTTAGATATAAAACATAGTGTAGAACATCTTTAATTAAAATGTTGTGGTACGAATACATGAGTAGACAGATAATCCAGATGGAACCAATAGAAAATTCAGAAATATACCCAAGCTGCAGGTGAAAATATATGATAAAGATGGTACCTCAAATCAGTGGGTGCATTAGTTTTCTAGGATTGCCACTAACTGAGGTGGCTTAGAATAACAGAAATGCATAGTCTCACAGGCCTGGAAACCACAGGTTTAAAATCAGTGTGGGCAAGGCCACGCCTCCTCTGAGGTCTCTAGGGAAGGATCTGTCTGTTCAGGCTTCACTCCTGGTTTCCAGCAGCCTCAGATGTTCCTGGACTTTTCGATGGGCATCTTCTCCTGTGTGTGTCTCTAATTTTCTTTTTAGAAAGACACCAGGCACATTGGATTAGGGCCCACCTCTGTTGACCTCATTTAAAGTGAATTATCTCTGTGAAGATCGATTTGCAAATGAAGCCACTTTCTGAAATTACTGAGGGTTATGACTTCTATGTCTGATTTTAAGGGGACACAATTTAACTCATAACGATGGGGCAATAAGATGTTGTGGAAAATACCTATTAAGAAAATGATCAAATCACACCCATACTTCACATTGTACCAGGACAAAATATAAATAAATTTAAATGTTAATAGATCTAAATGTAAAAACTAAACTCATAATATTTTAGTAAGAAACATGTATGAATACCTTTAATAACAGAAAGTGAGAAATACTTCCCTAATTCTAAGTCAGAACCCAAAATATTAAAGACAATACCAACACATTTAACTATGAAAAAATATTTTTAAGAACATCTGACTCATTTATAAGTATATAAATGAATATTAAAACTATACTGAAATACTATTTCTTCATTATCAAATTGGCAAAATCCAAAAGTTTAACAGCATAATTATAGGCAATACTATAATATGCATTTTCTTACATTGCTTTGTGAGAATGTGATGATTTCACCTCTATGGAAATAATTTGGCAATCATTAATTAGGACAGTACACATACATTTACCCTTTAACCAAGAAAAATTATTTCCAAAGTGTAACCCAAATACACAAAATGATTTATGCACAAAAATACTTAGGCATAAAGTTATTCATTGAAGTATTAATTATAATGGCAAATGTTTATCAATAGGGATTGTTTTAACAAACCATGATACATTCACATGAAGAAATACTAAGAGCCATAAAAAAAAAATGGTAAAAATCTTTATATAGTGATAAGGAGTGATCTCTATTTTTGTTCAGTGAATAAATAAGATTTGAAACATGATTCACATTGTAATTCTTCTGTGTAAGAAGAAATACCTGGGAAAAAATATGCATTTGCCATTTTTTAGCAAAAAGATAGTAAAGGTAAATCACAAATTAATGAAATGGTTATCATAGGAAAGATTAAAAAACAGAAAGAGTTAAGTATTTTTGGAAGATAAGTTAGATTTTTCTAAATATACTATTTCTTATATACTTTTTACATACCAAAAAATGAAATTATATTTAAAAGTAATTGCTAAGATTTGTAGACAAATTGAAATGAATGTACCTGTGTAACAAGTTGTTGAGATACTCATAGAAAGATGAATTAAAGTGACATTAAAACACAATATTTTGACTGTTCATCCTCAGTAGACAATATTTAAAGGACAATAAAAACTAAAAGTGAGTTGAAAGCACATTTAGTAATCTAATTGTGGCAATGTTATACTATTATTGTGAAATTATTTTATTTATATCATAGAATAATGCAAATAAATAATTTATGAATTTACTAGAAATCAAGCTTTTCAAAGTAAGAGAAAAGAAAGGAGAGAATATACTTTAAAAAGTAAAAATTCTATAATAGTGAAATGAATTGAAAACATCAGTATATAATGTATTTTTTTAGCCTTATCCAATGAGAAGTCTAAAAACAATGGTACCTCAAAAGCAATGAGCCTATCACTTATGCTTTGGTCCTTGAATATCATTTTCCCTAAAAGGAACAAGGACTCCTCAAAAGTTGAACATGGGGCATCTTTTTCTATGTCAAGAACAAGAATGGAAGACAGGTTTCTCACTGTTAGAGTATGAGGTTGCAGGTAAGCAAGTAGAAAAGACCCAAATGATCTGTGTTACATAGTAAGGGATTAGAGTTGGAGATATCAGTGTGAATTTATGTTTAGTTAATATAAATACAGATGGCTAGGCATGGAAATATTTATAGATACAGATCTATGCACAGGTTAATATACACAAACATACATTTTCTCAGTCTGTCAGCTGGAGTGTGCTAAGAAGCAGCAGTAGGAGGGATACATTTAGAACCCAGATTTTGGTTTCTAATATCATACTTCAGTAAATAAAACCAGGGTTCCTTGAAAAAATGTTGATTCTAAAATTGGGGTGGGAAATATATAAGATGGGCCTGGAGCATATGGTACTGACAGACACTAAACACACACACACACACACACAAAGTGACACATAATGGAGACATGTGAAAGGGATCCAGGTGCCTACTGAAAGAGCTTCTAGTAGGCAAAGATGAAACAATTCTAACAACATAATAAATAAAGTAATATTGGATCACAGCCTAAAATACAAATATCCATGAGTCCAAACTGATATATGATAAATCATACATAAATAAGGAAGAACAGGTAAATTTCTCTTGCAGAAGAATTCCAAATAATTCATGTAGTTACGCTACGTTCCAGGAGGTAAAGCTTCACTCTTTACTCCTCAAGCGTATGTTGCCAAAAGTGACTTCCTTTTAAAGAGGACAAACAGTATGAAAAGGGGCAGGGGGAAGAGTAAGTAACAATGGGGAAGGCTGACAAATATTACTTTGATCAAGTGATCAAGGTCAACAGCAATAATGATAACTCATACTGATAGAAGATACCCTTGATATGATGTATCTGAGAGGTCTCTTTGATCCTGTGGTCTTCACCTAACACCCATTCACTCAATCATGAGAAAAAAACTATCCGACAAAATTGAGGGATATTCTACAAAATACCTGACTAGTACTCTTCAAAACTCTCAAGGTCATTGAAAACAAGGAAAATCTGAGAAAGGGTCACAGTGAAGAGGAGCCTAAGAAAACGTGTAATTTGGTGTCTTGGATGGAATCCTGGAACAGAAAAAGAACATTAGGCAAAAACTAAAGGAATGTGAATACAGTATTGACTTTAGTTAATAATGACATATCAATATTTGCTCATTAATTAAAGCAAGTGTACCATGCTAATATAAGGTGTTAATAATATGTGAACTCTTTGTATTACTGTCCTTATTTATCTGTAAACTTAAACTGTTATAAAATGAAAAGTTTTTTTTTCTTTTTTCTTTTTTTTTTTTTTTATGAAGGACCATAGTTGCATAGGTCTACAATATTTTAGAGCTTGTAGAAATCTTGAGATATTTCAATGTGACCCTACCCTCTTATTTTGCCCTAAGGAAAATAGGTGCCCAAAGAGAATAAATAGTATGTATGAGATCACATAGCATCAAAACTTGCTCAGAATCACGACCATTACACTTTATTCTGAGTGGCGATACAAGCTAAAATACTAACTCAGAGAGACTTGAACCCTAAAAAATTTCTTTTGAAAATGATAGAAATCATTTCTGGTCCAGAAGTTTTTTCCAAAAAGTTAACAAAAATAAATCAAATTCTAAAAAGATTTGTCCAAAATTGTGAGGTCTACAGAGATAATATTTAACCCACAGAATTAAAAACAGAGTTTCCAGTGAAGCTTTCCAGGAGAAAGCCAAAATGCCTTAGGCACAGGGGTAAAGCTTCAGCTGAATTCCTAAAGTTTCACCTGTCCTATAGCCTTACAACCCAAAGTTTTCAGGGTCTTAGAGCTAAGCAGGCTTTGGGAAAATGATTGTACTGATCAATTTTAAAAGATACTTGAATCTAATTTAGAAAATTATTTTATTGATTCATATGTAAAGAGACATGTACAGGTCTCGTAAATCCCAAATCTGGTGTTAACATAAGCAGCCTGAACTTGCTCAGACCAGTGTGGGAAGCCATGTTTTAACCAAAGGTATGCTCAGTGAGCACAGAATCAGCACAAGGAAGCAAAAATGGACTGATCTGAATAGTGAATGTTGTTAAACTCACACAACCTGTTAAGTTAATTTTGCCTCAGGAAACTAGTTCCTTAAGCAATGCTAGCAGTCCTTTGCATATCTCTCTCTCCTTGGTTCTTCTGTTCTAGGGTTTTGACAACCTGGCTGCTCCTTAGAATCACCTGGGAACCCCAAAGAGATGCAGCATCACCCCAGTGTGTCTCTGGGGACAAGACTCAATCCTTGCCACAATGGCACTTGTAAATTGCTCCACAGACTCCTCTACTATGAAGCCACAGTTGAAAATCATCGATTTTTATTATCTGTTCCCTCTGCTAAACCCCTACATACCACTTTTGAGGGTTGAATTGTTTTATTCTGGAAATTTTATTTCAAACAACTGTAAAGGCTAGAATGATAATGCAAACTTCACATTTTAATAGACAAGTACTACCAGTATAAGAACCCTTACACTGTATGCTGATGAATTCCAATGTTCGATTCATGTAAAAGAAATCTTAATTCATATGTACTTTTATATCACCCTGTATAACAAAATGAATTATATTTCTGTCAGACATTTTCTTGAGTTAGAGAATAATTTCCCCAGCTTCTCCTGTGTCTCCTTTAAGGGCAGACTGGATCATGACTGCCATCTCTGGGGAGATATGAGAGAGGGGCCAAAGAGTGGGTTTCGTATTTGTCAGTTTGTAAAGTGTTACATAATTATCTTGTAAAGTGTTATTCCTGCTTTTCTGTGGTTCTAAATGGTTCATTTTCTATGCTGTCCCTTCCCTCCAATTCCTGGCACTAGAAGTAAGGTTTGGAGGTGGCAAGAGACATTGAACATGACTCATTTATAGGCTTGTGCATATAAATTACTTCCTCCTCTTCCTCCCTGCATTACTTACGGCTGTGAAAAATTTATCACATCTTCACTTCAGCAGAGAGAGAACAATGACGCAGACTAGAATGAAAACATGGTCCAAACAGTTTTTTTTTATTATTGTTATAATGTTCTCTATTTCAATATGAGAAGAGATAGGTATTATGTTTGAAAATTAAATTTTTAATTTTGTAAATAGTTATAAAATTTTATTTCTTAAAATAGCTTATGCTTAATAAAGGAATTGAAAATTTACAACTAATATTAGTTGAGCTGGCACAGAAGAGAAATCTAAGATGCTATAATAAAAACGTCAAAAGGCAATGGTTAGTATTACTAATGTGGCAGCACTTTCATACTGTTAGACTCAAGAACTAGTCTCTTTCAGTGGTTTTGTACATGTTTGTCCAAGGCTTGTGGATTGTATGGTTTATACTCAAGGCATAACTAAAAGTTTCCTTTCTAAATGTTGGAGTCACCTTGGTCATCACCCACATTTACCTGTATATCTACTTGCACCTTTCACATCTTCCTTTCAAGTCCTCACTAGGGCTACGTACACATCTGCTTTTACACATCTGCCTTCATCAAACACATCTGCCTGCCATCCTTCAATACATCTGTCTACGCAAAATACATCTGCCTGAATCAAATGCATTTTGCATTTTTCCACAACCGCAGATTTCCATGAAGCCCAAATTTTAAAAGATTGCAGAAATATGCTAGTCTGTTTTTGCTCTATTTCATTGCCTTTGTTTTGCTTTCAATGTCATTCCGTGATTTAATTTTTATCTTTGAATGGTAGCCTGGAAGGTGTGATTCTACTTTTTTCAAAACTCATTGAAAATGACTTTTGTTCCAGACCTGACATCAGGATTTAGCTCCAAAGTTCCCATTTCTGAGCCTTAGCTAAATTTCAGGACAGGGAAAAAAAGCAAAGAAAGTGAGCATACAATATTCTCATTCCTGGCTTGCTTTGTTTGTGGAGCATAGTCTTCCACAAGCTACAAAAATACCAGAGGAAAACAACTAAGATACTGTCTAAGTGTCCGTAAATTCATTTTGCTTTAAAGATAAAGGGAAAGGAGAAATTTAGGCCTTGACTTGTTCCAGTCAACAATCATTAAGGGACCTTTTGCCATGCCCCAATCACAGCTGGCACCACTCACTTTTCCTATAAATTTTATTCCAGTTCTGTTCAGAGAAGCAAAGTCAGAGCAAGCAGTCTGTGGATATATGGGAACGTTACTGTGGACACATAATGTGTGATTGCATGAGTTATTTCTTATCAAATTTTTCTCCCCTTCAGTCTGTCTTGTGTATATCTCCCTATAGAAAGACCTGTATTTGACACAGAAAGAGAGCGGCCAGTATAACATTAATACTTGGGAAACAGAACTCATGGCTGCAAATGAGCAACTTCTTCCTGTACAAGTCTTTGGGTTCTCAGTGACAATACAGGCATTGGTCAAAATTTTGCACGATGCCCTTTTTGAAATAAGAAGCATAAAGTCTAACGAGTGCTATCAAATCTCCCTAAAGTGAAGATAACCTCCAGCCTTTTGATCTCTGCTTCTCCCAATTTCCTCCTTTCTCTGGAACATGCACCCTCCTCCTCCCCCGCCCACACACAAACACAGGCACTTCTCATATTCTCTCTCTTCTAAAATCACACACTCTGGAATCAGAGAAATCCGGTTCAGTCATTAACTCAGCCATTTACTAGCTATTTTGCTTTTTGTTTTTTACTTAAATTCTTGGAAGTAGAGATGCACATAACATTTACCTTGAGTTATTTTTTTTTTAATTTCAGTAAGATAACACGAGTAACATACTAAGCACAATGACTAGCATGCTATCGACATCGGTGATCATGTTGGCAGTGGTGATAATAACAATGATTAAGGGGATACAGATACGATCCCGGTAACTTCCAGGTTTGAATTTGCAGAGCAGCTGGCAATAAATTAACCATTTCAGCAAGGGAAGCCTATCAATACCTGGCATAAGATGTCCTCACCCTTACCCTAACCTCGATTAAAGAGAAAGTTCCATGACAAATGATAACTGGCAAAATCAATAACTCACAGTGTGAGGTACTGAAACGTTGCCCAATGAAAGGAGTCAAATAAGGTTCAGAGCAGATCTAGCCAGCGTGTTAGCTTTTGATTCTTGTTCACGTTTTAAAGGAACAGCAGTTGATAGACTAGGCAGTAACACTTAACAACCACACATGAAAGGGAGTGAAAGATGACGTCTGGAATGCCTTGTCTTTAGCCAAGCTCCAGCTAACCATTTGGAGGCATGGGGCACTCAAATTCACACAGATGATGGAGAGTACAGAGGTGACCAATATTATCAATTTCAAAAGAATACTAAGCAGGAAAGTCTGACTTGGAGGTATGAACAAGAGAGATTGCTGATGTGACCACAGGAGTGAGAGAGACTCATGGAGAAAGACTAAATAAGCCATTAAAATGATGCTTTTAGAAGTTTTACTGAAGTGAAACAAAGCTTATAGTACAATATTAAGTGGGATGAAAAAGCAATATTTAAAACTGTATACACAGCAAATAACTTGAAAAATATAAAATCTTGCTCATTTCTACATGACTTCCTCATTGCTCACCACACCACACCCCCAAGATTAGAATAAAAAGTGCCAAAACATTAATGATTGATGATATTTGGATGATAGAACTTAAGATCATTGTTTCTTTTTTCTTCTTTATCATTTTTTATTTTCACAATACATGACTTAGCTATATAATTGTTAAAATAAAAAGAAAAAACCTGTTTCCTTGGTTTGTTAAACTCATCTACTTCACTAAACTGATCCTTACATAATCTCCCTGATCTCAGCAATGTTGGTTAAGGACCACTCCCATTATTCCCACTGCATCTGTGTTCACCCCACCACAGAGTGCATACACTGCAATTAATTTTCTGTGTCTCTACTGCTGGATGGTAAGCTCTGAAGATAGGGTCCACGTGTGACTTCATCACTGTTGCAGCCCAGTGAACCATTATATCTGGTTCATAGGAAGAATCGAAAAAAAAAAAAAAAAAAGAATTGATGCAAACTTTTACCTAAAACAAGAAGACACTGGGGAAGGTGTTGAGTAGGGGAGTGAAAACAGAAAGGGCCTCTCAAGCTAAGGCATAGGTCCCTGAGGTGTAGTATGCAGGGGAACCAAGGCGTAAAGAGCACTGTCTGTTTGAAACATTAATAATCAGCTAAGGGAAAAGAAATAGTGGAGAAAGGCAGGCTGGACTTATACGATGACCACTGATGTTGAGCAATAAAGCCTTCACCCCTGTAAAGAGGTGATGAGACATGGTCTAAGATGTGGAGAAGAGGATTGATGTGGCTGAGAAGAAATAAGGAAGAGAGGTTTTATCCCTGGGACCAGGCAACATTGCATCAACACAAGGAACATTACCGGTGCTCTAAAAAAGCAAGCACAGACTCTTTGTTTTCTGGAGTTTTAGAACTGCTGCATCATCCTCCTGCTGTAACCTCTTCAGAAGACCTGGCAGCAGCTCTAGCCATTCTCAACCTGGGTAAATTGGGAGAAGGGACAGAGAGAGGGAAATGGGTCAAGAGTCCATACAGGGAAATGCAAACACAAGCGCCCCCAGCCTTGTCACACAAACAGCAGCCTCCAGCCCTACCACTGTTTTTGAAGGGATGGTGGCTTTGTTTGCATTCTTTTGAAGAAATATATTTGCAAGTCAAACATGTTATTCTGGTTAACCCCCTAGCTAAGTCAATAGAGCCAAGCTGACTAAATACTTCTTTAGGACAGAACTTAAAGCCAGTTATGCCAGCTTACTGTTTTAAAAGCTGCTTTGGTTTCTGGACCCTTAAGACAGAGGTCCCCAACCTTTCTGGCACCAGAGCCCAGTGCTCCTATGAGAATCTAATGCCTGATAATCAGAGGTGGAGCTGAGGCAGTTATGCTAGCACCGGGGGCGGCTGCAAATCCAGATGAAACTTTCCTTGTTTGCCTGCCACTCACCTCCCGCTGTATTGCCTGGTTTCTAACAGGCCACCAATGACACTGTTCCATGGCCCAGGGGTGAGGACCCCTTGCTATAAGCAAACATTTGCCTCATTGAGCTAAGGCTGCTTTAAGGATCTGAGTATCTTTCCTGGGAAATGATATTACTTAACATACTGGGGAAAACAGGCTGATGACTTGGGTCTTCTGCTTGGCCTCCCTGTCGTGAGATAATTATTACAAATCAAAAGTGCCACTTCAGTAAGATTTTAATTACAAAGGAATTGGGGTATTAGCAGGTTATCTTCAGAACATTGAAAGTAGCTTAAAGTCATAGCCAAAGACTATGTCCTTCCCAGCAAAAGGTTTTGAAGAACAGCCAGAATAATAACCAAAAAAGGGGGAAAAAAGTTCCTGTGTGTAAGATGCTGTGAAAATTCAAGAGCAAAACATAATCAAGGAATGATCCTGCAATGTACTGCAGTCTTCTGCTTCAACTCGGAAAATGACCTTTGATCTGTTCTATCATTTGTGGCTGCTAAGAGAATTAACTCTCAAATCATACTGGAGCCTAAAATGTGTTTATGACATTAAAGCACGTTTAACTTGGAAGTGACATATTGTGGCCACTGGTGTTTTAACTCAGTCCTTCTGGATAAAGTGTTATGTTACAGCCGTTAGACTTTACTCTGATTTTATTTGGCTGCTGAAATGCCCTCTTGTTAATTTTTATGAAGGAAAGTATTGGCCGATACTTATGATGTAGAATGGTTATCCGTGTGTGTATTAGTCAGAATTCTGGACTGAAAGCTCTGAAAACTGATTCCAGATAAATTCAATGAAAAGAAATGTACTGGAAAGATAAGAAGGAGGTCACAGAACTGATGGAAGTCTTAAGAACTAGGCTTACAATGAACTGGCATAAAAAGAGCTCCAAAGTATTAAGAGGAAACATGGCAGGAAATATCTGGCCTACTGGAAATTAAATAATCTTTATAGGGCACTACATTCTAGAACCGACAGGTCACAAATCAAAACCTCAGCTTATGGATAATTTAGGAGGAGAAGGCATGGGAAGGCAGCCCTCCCTCACTCCCAGACTATACACAATGAGGAATTGCCCAAGGGGATTTCAGAGTGCTCTTGGAAAAAAAAAAAAAAAAAGAAAAATGAATGTAGTTAGCCAAAAGATGGTCAATTGTTGTTCTGGTTCAAGTCATAAGAAATGATGCAAAAAACTTTTGGAGATTGGCTAGCATAACCCACAAAGAGGACATAGCCAGTTTCCCTGATTTCAAAAAAAAGTGCTAGCCAAAATACCACATAAGTGCTTTATCCCACTAATCTCACAGATGCTTTAACCTTATTTTTTAAATGCATTTTTTAACTTTTTAAAACTTTGGTTTTAAATTATAAAGAATAAAATGGTCACTTTTGAAAATCTTAAAAATATATAGGAGCAGAAAAAATTATATTATTACTCATATTTCCATCAATTAAATTACTGATAAGAATGCAGTTAGTTAGCTTCTCCTGTTTCCTCTGTATCGATATTTTCAAAATATATATATACTCATATATTCTGCTTTTCTTATCTTCATAACATGAATTCTTCATATTATTGAAATCTTCTTGTAAATATTAAAGGTTGCATAATATTCCATTACTTTGTCTACCATTCCATCATTATATTCTTCGAAAAATTTTTACTTTTATCATTATTAAATAAATGTCAACATACATCTTGGTACATGAAACTATTTTTTTCAACTTAAATATGAATTACTTATAGTAGAATTATTAGGTAAAAAGATCTGAAACTTTTCAAACTCTGCTGTGTGCAAAACTTATTTGATTTTCAATCTGCTTAGCAAGAATGAGACAGAAATCTCGTACCTCAAGATTTGAACATTATAATTAAACAATTCATTTGATAATTTAATAAGAAAAATAGACTCTCTATTGGTTTAAATTATGTATCTCTGAATGTTGGTGAGCTTTGGAGGGTTAATGGGAGATAAAGTAAAATGAGTGCCAGACAGGGACCTAATTCTGAAATCCAGCTTGTTCGTTCATTAACTGTGTGAGTCAGGGCAAGTCATTTAACCTTTCTCAGCCTCTTTCTTTATTCACAAAATAGAGAAATAATAACAGCCATCACAGAGTGTTGTAAAGAATAAATGAAGGCATCATACACAAAATTGTTTTGTAAAATAGAAAGTTATCTCTAAATCAAAGGTTTTTTTTAGACGTCAGTATATTCTGGAAGTTTGGATGGAGATGTCTAGAAAAAGCTCATCTAGTCCACCCCTCCTTTCACACACTCACAACGCAAAGTCCCTGCTGTGTTCCTGAGTTCCAATGTAATATTACCGTCATCAAAGAGAACGTGACTGAAATTAGGCCCGCTTTTCCTGGCAATGTAGAGGCAAATTAACTTTTCTTTATAGTTTAACAGAGTCTCATCTACTTCTCAGGATTTTACCAATATCAAAATTGGTAAAATCAACCCATAATCCCTCAGCACGTTATGAATTAAGGACTCTGAAGAAGATACTCTCCCGCTAGATTCGTCCTACCACCTTCCTCTGAGCTCAGGATGAGTTACACCAAAAGTTATAGTGCCATACAATTAAAAGCATCCCAAGGAATAAATATATGAACCAAGTAACCCCCATTCATTATCACTAAGGGCACCTTAGTTCCCTAGCACTATGAGCCAATAGAATCAGAAGACTTATAACTATCAGCAGGCCAGGAATATTAATACAGAATCAGGAATATATCAATAATAGCCTTTTTTATGGGAGGGGATTCTAGTATGCTTTTATTCTACTAAAAACTAGAGTCTGTAAACCTCTCGAGAAAGCTTGTCCTGACTAGAGTGTGATTTAAAAGGGATGGATAACCCAGGAAGGCTCCAGGGGTATTCTTGATCTCGTGTTGTAGTACGGTATAGTCTCCAAAGATTCTTTTTCCAAATGAATTAATTACAGACCCACCCATCTCAAGGCAAGAGACATAGGAAAGCACAGCGAAGGTTTGCTATAATGTATAAAATCTCTACGATGCTAATTTAAAAAAAATTTTTTTTTTAAAAAGTGGTAGTTTTTCTCTTCGTAAAATGGGAAGTGTAATAGATTCTACATTGAAGACTTGTCATGAGCATTAAATAATTTGTATAAACCAATTCCTGTGGTTCCTGGCACATAGTAAATGCTCAGAGTGAAATTTTGGGTATTATTATAAGAATTGGTCCTTCAAAAATCTGGATAGAAAAATAATATTTTTTCTTAGTTGAATAAATTTTGAAATTCACAATTATAGTTTTACATCTTTGGAGAGCCACAACATAATTAACTTATTAAAAGCTTGGAAAAGTTCTGAACATTTTTAACACAATATTTACTACATCTAATTGACCACGCAATCATTTTGGGCTATTTCTGCTCTATGCGTGTTAACATCTCTCCTCATTGTCTCCTTAAATTAGCTTTCCATTCATTGATGAAGTACAATTCAAAGTCTCCTTTTAGAAGCAAAAACTTTAAGACAGCATTACCGATGGCAAATTCCAATTAGAAATTGTGAATGTGGTCTGGTTATGGCATCTGTCGCCTCTCTGGTTGTATTTGGGAGAGCCTGGCTTATGTCCTCTTCACATGTGGTCTAAGGGAATAGCATTTTTGGATAGTGGAGAAATTTTCTCTACATGGAGTTTTGTTTCCTTCTAGATCTTTATCCAGAATACCCCAAAAGCCCTGGGGAAAGAGTCTGCATCAGTGGGATTTTTGTGTGTGCTATGCAAGTTACTATTGCTTGAATTACCCAAATTCCTGAGTCTTTGATACCTTCTTCTGCTTTGAAGTGCTAAGATGACCCAATGCCTCTTTTAGTCAAGTAAGTAAGTAATGGGGGGAAAATATTCTTTATCTTTTTTTTTTTTTTGGTCTTGAGGTCTAACAGTGAACTGGACTGAGCCAGTTTACAGAAAATTGCGGATGCCTTTAGAAATGGTGATCCCGGCATGAAGAGCCTCCTCATGGCTATTCCCAAGGATGGTGGAGTACTGACCTGACTCATGCTCTTTATCTTTCCTGTCCCAGCTCCTCTGTCAAGAGATCCCTTGATATCTTCTTTGTTACTTTCAGATAGCAGATCTTTTCCATCCGCCCTTATGCTAATCTACAAATATGCAACATAGTGTGAAGGTAGGTGGCATCTTTCTCCTGGACATTTTTGTCCTGTAGGTACACTACTGCTTGTTCCAAGTATAGTCCAAGAATAGCCCAGGTGCAACAATGAAGGCACAGAAAATCCTGTACTCTTTTTCTGTCTCAAGTTGTTGTTGTTGTTGTTTTTAAAGGTATTACTATCACTCTTTGTAACTCATGGTTTGCGTTACTGTGTATCCTTTGCAATTGTAAATACAAACAAACAAACAAACAAATAAATATTTAAATTAGAAAAAATTTCTTTACCCTTCCATCATGTTCTGAAACAAGGAGCAAACTGATCGGCTGGTCTTGGATTGTGTGGATCCCTAAAACTCATCACCAGGAACCAATGTGTGATGAGGCTGGCAACCACAGGAATGGGGAAGTGCAATCCCTAAAGAAAAAGTAAGTGGTAAAAATCCCACACGTCTGTTTAGGAGGAGAAACACGATAAAGGAAAAACTTTGGAATTAGGTACAGCCCAGATAAGATAGGGTTTAAAGATCACATTAATAAATGTGAAACATAATCAAAGACTTCAACAAGTACCTATCATGGCCCAAGATGGCCTTTGTGCTTGTTTGACTTGGCCTAAGTCACTGATTAGACTCACCTTATACCAAATTCCTTTGTCCTGCATGCATCAGCCACATGGCACTATAAATTCCACCAAGCACCATTTCCAACTTTCTTTAAGAGATATTTTGAACAGATTATTACTACTTTGAATGTTTTGCTTTCCCACATTTTCCACAGATGATTCTTAAACTTAATTCTACTGGAGTGACTCTGAAAATTTTTCCTCATAGCCCTTGGGACTCATTGTAGTTATACAGTGATCTGTATGCTTATTTGTCTATTGTGTGCCCCCGCTAATTAAATTTAAGGCCTCTGAAGTTAGGGGCTATATTTCTGTTGCTTTCTACTTCATTCCCAGGGTTTAGTGCAATGCCTAGCACTCTAGGTGTGCAACAAATGTTTATGTAATGGATAAATTAATAAACGTAACTATATTCCAATCATTTCCTGTATGTGTAATGTTTCTCCATGTGCCTGTACTGCTGTATATGCTACATGACTCTTCCCAGATTCTCTGAAGGAACAGCTTTTGCCCCTGTGTTGTGAGAGCTCACTGTCTTCTCCTCTTCCACACTGTCCTGATCTTCCTTTTCCCTCTCAGAAAAATAGATGCTTCCTCTAGGTGACCCTAATCACCTGTACCTTACTTCCATAATGGCAAGCCATTGCACTTCATTGGAAATTATGTTTCTATTACTTCCTCTCACTGCACAGTGAGTTTTGTACGAGCAAGTAACTTCGCATCAGCAACAACTAGCAAAGTGCATGCAAGATAATAGTGATTTAATAAATGTTCCTAAATTAGTGAATGACTTAAGAAAATATTTTACCACTGGAAGGGACTATAGAGATTTCCTTATTTTATAAATAAGAAAATATAATTACAAAATATTGTTTTATCTTTCAAATAAATCAGCAGTGAGTCATGTGTCTCTATTGCCCATCATTATATCCTTAATATCTTGTTTGGCATAGTATGTATACCTAATAAATAATTCTTAAATGCTATAGTTTAAAATCTCACAATTAATTAGCAATGGTGCTAGTTCGAGAAGTAAGATGTTCACATGTCAGATTCATCCTCTATCTCTTAATCTGTGCCTCGTTAGAAAATACTGACTGCCCTCTGGTAGTTGTTTGCAAAGGTAAAGCAACTATGCTTTTCCAACTTAAAAGAATTCCCTTTGACTCTCTTTTTTGCTTCATTTCTCTATTCTAGGTTTGATCTTTCTCCCTTGAAAAACTGGCGTAGTCTAAATTCTCCAAAGATTCAGTTCAAATCCAAATCAAATAGTCAACTGTGAGCACAGAGGAGCTACAGCTGTGGTTCTTGGGAAGTAAACCAGAGCAGCGAATATTGATATAGAGCTGGCACACAAGCCCTGTGTTCCTTTGTCCAACTGTAAAATACCCTCACATCTTTCAAAATTCATCTCTGGCATCTTCGACTAAAACTAGTTAAATAAATTAAAGTGGTTCTTCACAACAAGATATTCTGCAGCCATTAAACATTTTTGAAAAAAATTTTCAATGAGACAGTGAAATAGTAAATATTAAGTGATGAATTGGCAGAGAAAATTGTATCTATCATATGATCCCAATTTTGAGATAAAGGGATAAGAGAAAAAAATTAAAGCCTCAAAATATTAAGTGATTTTCAAGAGTGGTAATTCTCTAGCGAATGTCTGCCTTTTATTTTCATCTATTTTCCAATGATCATGTAAAACTATAACAAGCTAAAAGTAATGTCATATTTAAGTTCAAACCATTTTTTTAAAAAGTTCTGCAATTAGTCATTTATACATCAGTGTGGTTTATTTTCTTACTTTACCCTCTCCAGAGGCATTTTCCCTTAAATTCCCTTTCTCCTTGTGAAATAAAAGTCTTTATCTCCAGTCAAAGGACTTTCAGAAGCAGTAGTATTATGGGACAATTTGGTACAGTGGAAAGAGCATTGATTTTTGCAATCAGAAAGATTTGGGTCTGCCCCTTATAGGGAGGATGATCTTCACTAAGTTGACCGAGTGCTCTGAGATCTAGTTTTCCTCATTTGAAAACTGGAATCATTAATGAGAGGAAGAAATGGGCAGAGCCAAGAGGGAATAGATATGGTAAATTGGAGATAAAATGGACTGGGTTAGTCAGATAAAGTGAGAGAGAAAAGGAACAATGACCTAGACTCAAGGTAAGAAAGTACTAAAGATTATTTGGTGTCTATTATGTCCCTCAAAGTGTTTTGCTTTGAATATATACTTTGCTGGAGTCAACCAGACTTCTGTGACAATTGTATAAGCTGTATGGTTACAGTGTTTGGCTTGGGGCAGAAAATTCAAAGCTGAAATACTCATAGGTGCGAGGTTATACAAATAGTGTATTAGGACTTAGATGTGTCGCTCTTTTCTCTATATTAATATCACTTGGGAACTTTTAAAAACTAATGCCTGGAATTCTACTCAAACCAGTGAAGGTGAGAAGGTGAGATTCAGGCATTCATCATTTTCAAAAGATATCTAAGGTGATTCTAATGTGCAGACAGGATTGAGAACCACTGAGCTAGGCTTATATTCTTATTTTTCTTCTCTTTGTGTGTGGCTCCCTTCTAATTTTCCTTTCCTTGTGACTTAAAGAATGTTTACAGCAAGAAGCTTCTCAACTGGAAAGTAAACATCAGGACTACTATTTCAATAGAAATGGAGCCTACACCTTTATATCAAGGAGGCAATAGGGAGTGACAGGGACTAAATAAATTGGAGAGCATATGCCCTGTCTTAAGGGGCATCTGCTACTCATCCAGCTATGCCAATTGTTGCCAGGTGGAATGCTTGCCCACTGTTGGAGATATTTATCCTTCCAAAAGAGAAACCAGAACTCAAGATTGTGTATAACATCTCTTGATTTTTAAGTCTTAGCTTTTTTTTTTTTTTTTTAATAACAGTGTAGGGCCAGTCTGTGGGCCATACACCATGTCTGTGGGCCAGTCCAACCTCTAACCACTGGTTTGTGACTTTGGGATTGAAATATGACACACACATATATCAGAGGACCCTTGGAGGTGGTGGAAGACTAGGTTATCTTAATGAAATATACCTGCTATGAAATTGAGTCTATCTTCAGGCTGCTGAGAAAGTGGCTCTTATCTTTGCATCAGAGAAATAGCACCTGCACTGATGTTGGCAGAGTTTAGTCCTTCAGCCTGCCCACCTGGTTTGGGTTTGTGCCCAGAGACCCAGGCCAATCTCTGCAGGGGCCATAATGATAATTCCTAACACACCATAGGTAACATATGTAACGTGCATATCACAGCACCCGGACATAGAAGACATGTAACAAATGTTTGCTTTCTCATCCCCTCCTACTTTGCTGACTGTCCTCCTCTCTCACTCTCTCCTTGCCTTGAAATCTAAACATTTGACATGTCTTCTCCTCCAGGATAGCCTTGGTCAATGCAATTGACAACTGATGCTGTCATCATCTTTAAAGCTTTTGAGTATACGATTTAAACATTTACTGAGTGTCCTCTTATCTGCCAAGAGACCAGCAAGATACTGTGACAGGGTGGTTGTAAGGCAAAATAGGGATAAAAGGGTAATTTGGCAAAATCTATACAAATGTAAAATACACATCGTCTTTCACCTGAGAGTTCACCTAGGAATTTCTTCTACAAATAATTCGTAGGCTTATACGTTCACACAGAGACAAGTGGATTTGACATGCTCAGTGCAGCATCTTTTTTGTCTGTGTGATTTCAAAAGTTGGAAACAACCTGGATATTTATCAAAAGAGAGTACATGTTTATACAACAGGATTCTCTAAAGCAGCATTTCTCAACCAAGGATGATTTTGTACCCCAGGAAACATTTGTCCATTTCTGAAGATAAGTTGAGTTTTCATAACTGGGGAGGTGCTACTGTCATCTAATGGATATGAGGCAAAGAGGCTACTAAACATCTTACAGTGCACCTGACTGCCTTTCACAACAAAGAATTATCTGGCCCCAAATATCTATAGTGCCAAGATTGAGAAACCCTGGCTCTGCAGGTGCTGAAGAGAATTAGGGAGCTGAGTGTGCTGACAAAGTGAGCTTAAAGACACCTTATTAGGAGAAGTAAGGGACTGTCTATTCCCATTTGTGTGACTGAGAACACACACACACACACACAAACACACACACACACACACTACACACACACACATATACATACATAATTTATATGAATACTTGTATATAATATATTTATGAATGCTTATATATTAAGAGAATATTTCTGGGGAAATATATTTAAAATTTTTTAATAGTGGTTGCTTCTGGAGAGAGGGCTAAGGAAATGGAGACCTATAGTAGCGGGTAAACATCGCACTTTTTTTATACTTTTGTATTGCTTGAGGTTAGCAGCTAATCAATTTATTTCATTTTTTAGTTGAAAATTAGATTTTCTAGTTGTTGTTACTGAGTAAAATGAGTAAAAGTAAAATGGAACAGTGGCCAATGTGTCTCCTTTTCTATTTCTTTCCCTTCCCTCCAAAAAGGCTGCCTCTGACTTAGGATATCAGGACCCCTATCACAGTGGTTTCCTGGGAAAGCTGACCCATCATTAATATTTACTTTAATAAAAAGTTAATTAAAATTTAAACTCTGCTAGGATGATTTATGTTTTAACCTTTTTTTAAAAAAAAATTCTATTGTGTAATAAAAGATGTGTCATGTGTAGTGAAATTTTAAGTATGGCATTTATTCCAAAATCTGGATGAAGTTTTTTGAGTAGCTGGAATGATGCCAATAATAGAAGCATCTCCTTCTTGCTTTCAAGTTGAGTCTGAGCAGGTTTCTTTTGGGACTGTACCTCTGTACTTGCATGCTCAGAGCACTCATGAAACTTTACAACAGATTAGCTCAGCAATGGATACTATAAGGAAGAAAGCATTAAAATGTTTGGTTTGATTTTTGAGGTTCACTTTTGTTCCAAAATTTTTCAATTAAACCTAAAATTAGGAAATCTATCTTTAATCTCAAGACTCAATCGTGAAATTTTCCAGTTGACCCATAGTCATTCTACATGACAAGAAATTCTGAAAAAAAAAAAGTAAGTATTGTTCTAACTGAAAAATAAATACCCCAATAAATGAATAAAGCTTCGTGGAGTCTTCAATTTTTATCAAAAATCAAAAGTAAAAAAATAAAAAAATAAAAACGATGGGACTGGTGCAATGATGTGCTTAGAAAAAAGAAAATGCTGAAAGATAAAGATATGTAGATGTATTGGAATGTTATCAGAGGTATTAAATAATGTTAACATATAAATAACTATATGATTCAGCATGTTTAGAATTTTTCAATGCAGTAAATATTTTTTAATATGCCACTTCTTTACTATGTAAAATAGCCTATTATAAATTGGCCTCTTGGTCATATCAGCCCTTCCATTCAAGCATCCAATTGTAATCCTGGCTCCCCTCCTCCCCACCCTTTGAATCAGTTTTTACTAGTTTTATATTAAATATACAGCCAATACTATATAGTTATGATCTCCATCTGCAGACTCTGATATTTTCAATGGCTTTAGGAAGATTTCCTTTGGGTACTTTGAACAGAGACAAAATAGGCAATCGACTATACTGAAGCAATTATAAAGCTGGGTTGTTCAATTTTGTATGGTGAGAATTCATTTGCCTTACTCCTAACCTAACATCACTGCATATAAATGCAATAAAACTATAGGCTCTGACTCAATCCTGGCATCACAGATCAGAACATTGTATCTTATCAAAAACATTTCTCAGGTGAAATAAGCTGCATATAGTTACAGAAATGCTTCAGCCATAAATGTGATTACTATAAAAAAAATCACATTAAGCAAAAGGTTTACCATTTAGCGAGTCAAAAAGCCATCTAACATGCTCTCCAAAAAGAAATTCTCAGTTTCTGCTGGTGAATCCCCAAATTAAAATACTTTTCAGTGAGCCAAATACTACAGGTAACATAAGTTTAATTACTTACCTCGTGTGACCACTACGATAGTGCCCTAATGGTTTTCCTTCAATGCCTGGTAACAAGTCTTTCCAAACTACCCTCTACATTTTGCCAGTGTAATCTTTCTAAATGGCAGTCTAATCTGGTCACTTTCCAGGTTAAAACCATGGCTCTACCTTGTGTGCCTCAGGGTAAAGTATTTGAGGATCTTCCTCAGAGAACAAAATGACTTTCATAATCTTACACCAGCCAGTTCTTCTAGCTTCCCTCCTTGCCGCTATTCTACGCTCACCTTATACTTCAGCAATACCTAAATAATTGCATTTTCCTTGTTAGTTCTGGTATTTGATGCTCAGGGCCAGGACTAAGGCAAGGAGGATGAAGCATTTGCCTCAGGTAAAAAACTTAAGAGAATGCCTTCCCCACAAAAATTTAGTAATCAAGATAAGTAATGTTTTAATACAATATTTTTTTAAAAAATCAAAATAAATGCAAAAGTTTGTAATGAATAAAATATCGAACTATTGTAAATTTAATAGAATTATCTATGTCAAGTATATTTATCTGCTGGTAATTATCCCTCTCACTTCACTTATTTGTTCTGTATTTGTTCATCTTACGATTCTTGCTCATCCTTGAAGAAAAACTTTTTGTAGGAAACTGTGATTTTATTTTCCTTTTCATAAAAAACCAGGGGCTCCTTTTTCTGAACTACTAGGGTAACTTATGCATGCTTCTATATTTGGACTTATCACCAGCTGAGTTAGAACACTTGGTTCCTTAAGTCACTGTGCTTATTCTGCCCAACATCTCTTACAGAGACTGGTAAGCAGAGTACAAATATGGCTTCATGATCTCAGCACCCTAGTGGTATGTCTATGATTAAGTTACATTGCACGGGGAAAGTTAACAGATCTCACCCCCCTGAGTAGGTTACATTAGGAGGAAAGGAATTTTGCAAATGTAATCAAGGCCCCAAATCAGTTGAATCTAATCAAAAGAAAGATTATCCTAGAGAGCCCTGACTTAATCAGTATAAAGACCTGTAAAATAAGGCTTAAGCCTTCCCTGAGATCAAAGACTATGCTACTGGCTTTGAGGGGCCAGTTGCCATGAGTTCTACAACAATACGGAAATAAGTCCTGCCAAAAACTGAGTGAGCTTGGAGGAGAAGCCCAAACCTCAGATGAGACCACAGCCCTAGTTAATATCTCAAATGCAGCTTTGTAGGACCTTGAACAGAGAACAAGCTAATCAGGGTTCAGATTACTGACCCATTGAAATTGGTTTTAGTTACTATATTTGTTCATAATTGTTATGTAAAAATAGAAAATACAGAGATTATTATAGTAACCCCTCTAAGCAAACTCCCCATAAATAATTAGCATTCATATGTTATACCACATCTAAAAAAAATCTTTCTGTAGAAGAACAATGATTGTTTATTCTATGCTCAGAGAACTTCAATAGATCTCAATTATCCACAGAAAAAATAAATTCCATATTCTATTTTCTCAGTGATCTTTTTCCAATCCATCTTTCAAGACCTCTATCCCTGTAGTTTGTAAAATACTTACTACAGCCAAACAACCATTCCTTCTTCTGAAACATGTCCTAGGTAATTACTGCATCTATAATGGCAATTCTTACATTTATAATTTCTGTATATATACTCACTATAGACCTCTTATGTGATGATAAATTCTACCTATTCTTCAGGTTTCAACACAATTTTTATTTCTATTTTATTAATTGACTAGATATTTTCTCATTTTAAAAGGTAACGTAAGAGCTTCCATTTAAGTTAAAGAACACATGGACATTAGTCCAAGATAATTTTTATTACATTCATGTATTTTCCTCAAGTCTTTCTTTCCTCATACATGCTTTTCACAAAGTTTATATTGCATCTGGCATAGAATTTTGTATAAACTAACTAATCTGTATAAATTAACTAGCATAACATTTATGGATATTATTTCATAATCTTCATAAGTATAATTGTAATGTCTAGAAAATATTTCCTGAAGAATTGTGCCATTTTTATTAAACCAATATATCATGAGCTAGCATTTAGGTTGATTTTAATTTCTCACCATTGTAAATAATATTGCACAAATATTTGTTTTGCAAAAACATTATTCTTATTTAGCATATTTTTTATTAAAGTAGATTCTCAAATATGTAACTGTATCAAACATCAGTTACCATCCTTATATACTTTCTTTACCCTATTCCTCACTGACTAACATAATCTTTTTTCTACTGAGATATTTTAGCATGTTGTTCCATTTTTGCATACTTACTACTATCTGCTCTTTACAATGTGCTATATATATTTATATCTCATTAGGTGACCAATACCCACCCAATAGGTGATATACAAAGTAGGTAATAATCAGTACAAGAGATCCTAACTAAGCTATTTTGACATAAGGCTATGCCAGGGCCTTTGGTCCTGGTATTTCTGCTTCATGTACCCCTGCTGGTAAATTAAGACTTTTCGAGAGCTTCTGGGTCCTGAGGTTCCTTAGGTATTCTGTACTAAAATTAGTCCCCTCAACAATATTAAAGATATCATGCAGATTTTTTTTTTATTTCCACCTTCTCTAACATAAACCTCTTTTCTTCTACTTTAAGAAAGAAAGCCATAGCTCTCACTAATTCTAGAATCTACCCAGGGTGAAATGCCCTGGGGTGTATGAACTTCTATGACACCAAACAAAGGGACACATATTGGTGGAGATGCTGAAAAACTGAGTGACTCTAATGACTAGGTGACAAATCTTTTCTGAAAGTCAGAATGGTTTCCAAATCTTTACTTTCAGCAAAATTGAAGAGGACCTAATCAAGTTGTCAGCTAATAGATTAAATATAATTTATGATGCTAGATGACTATGTGAATTCTGGCATATATCTCTGAAGAAGATCAGAGAATTGAGTGACATTGCTCCTTCCATTCCCACTCACTTATTGATATGAATAGGATTTCTCAGTGCTTACACATATAAAATCCAAAATTAGAAACAGGATTCATATAGTAACTATGGGTTCTAGAAATAAATAATATTCATCCATAGATATATGAGCCAGTGAAATAATGAAAATACATTTATCTCATTAAAACATGAATTTCAATAAAATATTACTTTTATACTTAATAATTATTATTCAAATTTGAAATACAATATATTGTTTTGATTAATGGTGTACTTATGACAATTATAATAACAATATAGTAGATAAATTTAACGTTTAGTCTTATGGTTACAGAAAATATTTTAAAAGTCAAATCTTAATTTGTATACTTTTTTTTGTAGAAAAGTATGTTAAGGTGATAATAAAATCCTTCTAAGCATAAAATACATTAAATTTGGATAAAATTTTTTTGGAGTAAGTAAAATAAAATATATTAGTTTAAAAAGCAAAAAGAATGTTTTATTTAAAGTTGTTCATGTATTTTGATGAATAGTGGCAAGTATTTTATTAGTATGATTTTACATTTTATTGGAAAAATTGAAAGCATGATCTAACAGTTTTATTTTTAAATGTTAATATGTCTACTGTGCAGGAAATCACATCTTTGGAAGTATTTAGATATACAATGAAAAATTTCAGCCACCAACTGAAAAGTATATAAGCATGTATATAGTTTTTCTAAGTTATTTTAGAAATACACAAATGAAAACATTTCATTTGGATGTCTCACAGATACCCCCAAATGAAATAAATATCTGCTCAAACCTGATCTTTGTTCCCTCTTAAAACCTGCATTTCCCCCGTTTCATTGCCATAAAGAACTCTGCCACCTATTAGTTGCTGATGCCAGAGACCGGAAGTCATCCATGATCACTCCTTTTTCCTTAACCAACATAAATTAATTTAAAGTCTTATTGGTTCTACACCTAAAAACATATTTTGAATCTGTCTCATCTCTGCCATCATTACCACTATCTCCCTTGACCTAGGTCACAGCAAAAGCTTACCTCTTGATGTTTCCATACTTTTATTCTTCTCTCCTCCCAACCCACCTAACCCTCCATCTATCCTCAACACTATAGCCAACTCCTTTTTTAATCCACAATTATAATTATATGACTATTCTGCTTAAAACCTCGAATGACTTCCTATACTACTTAGAGTGAAGTAAACACCTATTATAATCAGAATTTGAATGATATGGTTCTTGCCTACTCCTTTTGTCTCCCTTTGTGCTATCATTCTTAAGTTCCTGAGACATTGGCTTTCTTTCAGTTTCTCCTACATATCAAATGTTTCCTTATTCAGGATGTTCATACATATTATTGCCTTTGCCTGGAGAAAACCTTCACCTGTGTCTTTGTATGGCTGCTCTCTTCTCCATCTTGGTCTAACTTAAATATAATGTCAGAGTGGCTTTCTCTGAATATCTTAACAAAGAAAGACCCTTGCTGACATTTTTTTTTTTTTAGATTGCATCCAATCCCCTCCTATATCCTCAACTGGCAAAAAAAATTTGTATACTTGTTTATTTCCTGTCTCCTCTCCTGAAACATGAAATCTACATTGGCCTAGGATTGTCTAGTTTATTCATCAAACTATATCTAGAGTTTATCAGAATGTTTGTCAGGTAGTTGATACTTATAAATATTTGCTAAGTAAAAAAAAATGAATGTCTTACTGAATGAATAAAAGAAGCATAGTATACGGGCTTCTAAACATTTGAGAAGTGGTAGAACAAACTGTGTCTTTAACTCAGTAGAGTAGGGATAAGAATGACTATCTTTCTTAAATTCATAGTAAGTATCATATGAGAGAAATGGGTATAAAATTTAGAAAAGTTAAAAGCATCAAATTATTGACTTTTATTTATTATTATTTAACAGTTTGTTTTCATCACCTTCTCATTATCCTTGATGATATAAATTCTGAGTATTGATAATTAGATGTCACCAAATGTTGGTGTCCCTTTTGAAAATCATGTGTACAATATGCTAATACAAGTGTGTACATAGAAATTTCATGGTTAATAAGAAAACCGAGGCAGCATGACTTCATGGACTAACAAGATAAAAAACTGCCATGCCCTAGTCTCTGCCTAACCCAACTTAATGTGGGGCTCTAGGGCAACTGCTTAATTTCTGTGGTCCTCAGTTCTTTCATCTATAAAATGGGCCCTGTCTCTTAGGGCTCTGAAAAATGACTAATTAATGAAAGCAATCACTAATGGTTGAGAATGTAGTTAGAAATGAAGGACGATCTGTATATTAAGGGTTATTAATCCTAATAAAGCACAAGGTCACTAACATACCTTTCTCCTTTAAGAGACTCAGCCAAATAGATTCTGGTCACTTTCACAGAAGTTTCTCTTAGGTCCCTGCATTAACCTCACAATGTCCTTAGTAACAAAGGAGGAGAAATCAATCATTCAGAGTAATGGTGTCCTACAAGGGTGATGATATATTTCAACCTTCCTTTGATGTAGTCCTTCAATAATCCACAGAAAATGCTTGACAAACATTCAAATAAAAGTCAAAATAAAAAGTGTCCTATTTTAGTGATTTTTACTTTTGATCACCAAAGCTCAATATTATTGTGACAATGAGCCAATGCTTGTGATGCCTTGTTAAGCTGCTGGACCCAGACAAATCTCAGAAATTACCTTGCTGTCAGGTAGCTTCCTTCTCTCTGAGGCCCAATTCATCCTCTGGACTTACTACTTTAAACAAGTCACAACCTTGCTTAAAAGCCCTTAGTCCAGTTACACTTGTGATTTCCAGGGACATTAAAAACTCAAGCCAACAAATCACCTCACCTGGCATTCAAGGCTCTCTTCCACCTGACATGGCTTATCTCTGATGCTCCCTTCAGATCCTCCAGCTGCAGCCAAACTGATCTAAAACTGTGTCCTTGTACCTCACTCCATGACTTGGTATATGCTGATATTTCTGGGCATTTCATTTTCAGTTAAATGAAACTCTCTCCCACGGCCTCTAGGAAGCTTACACTTATTGTTCTCCTTGCTAGAATTCTCTTCAGTCATTAATTTATTGAATATATCTTTATAGAGTACTACCATGTATCAGGCCTTGAGCACAGGAGTAAGTAGAGAAAACAGACATATTTCTAAACTCATGAAACTTAAATATTGTTAAAAAGTATTTAGATGAAAGAATAGTATGTCTTGTGGTGGATAAATACCATGGAGATAATCACTATTTTTAACCCACAATTGGGAATTTATGTATACAGATAACTGACTTAAATTACACACAGATTTTCAACTGCATGGGTAGTCTGCTGCCTCTAATCCCTACATTGTCAAAAGGTCAACTGTAATATCAGATAAGTGCTGCAGAAGAGGATGATGAGTTCGGAGAATTATGTTATTTATGGTGATCATGGAAGGCCTGTCTGTACAGGTGAGAACTGAGTGGAGATCAGAATGAAGTAAGGAAAAAAATTTATGTGTATACGGTGGCAGGGAGGTGTGCAGGAGGAATATTGAACTTCAGTGATTAAAAGTAAAGATCACTAAAATAGGACACTTTTTATTTTGTTAAGTGTCTAATGATACAGACAGAGACAATTTCAAAAAATTAGATGGGCTAAATAAAAATAATGAGATAATTCTTTTAAGTCCAAATATATCAGTAATTACATTAAATGGAAATGGATGAAATACTTTACTCTTTCTAGATAGAAATGTCTACTGTGGTTTTTCCATTCTATTAAGTTGTTGTCTACTATTCTTTGAGTGGCAATCCTAGAAATTACAGCTCGAATTCTTGACCTTAAATTAATAACTTTTAACATCTCTCAGAAATTAAAGTAATACTTTAACCCCACTTTTTGTGCTACTATAATATTTTAGGCTTACTTCAGTAGCACTGGGGAAAATGTATGTCTATGTTATATTTTTTCCTGATAAGGAATGTATAACACTGTTTACAAATAAAAATAAAATGTACAATTCTCTCTATTATAAATTCCATATAGCCAACTGAGTCTCACAAAATGGTTTCCTAAAATTATTTTTCAAATTCTTATATCCGTAGTCCAACTGTGGTTGAATTTGATGAATAAGTATAGTTATGACATAAATGGGCTTATATCTTAGTTATATTAACTTGCATGATGAAAATAAAATGAAGATAACAAAGATAAATATCAGAACTTTACTCCTTGGCATAAGCAATTTTTTTGCTAAATTGCATAATGGTTAATCTACATAATTAACATTTTTTTTGCTTTCTAGACAATCAACAAAAACAATAAATCAAGTCTTGAGTTGTAGTATTTGCCAATCTTCATGGTATAAATACTCTCATGATAGCCAAATCCAAATTACAACATGACATTACTGAATGAGTGCTGGAAAGAAATGTGCATTAATGTACAATTATGTAGTATTTCCATCATGCATGTATAATAGACATAATCTCAGGAGCACAGATAAAATAAAATATAGCAAAATAATTAGGAAGTAATGAATTTTGAGTATTTATTCCATTTGTTTTTACTATAATTTTTCTTGCAATGTAATACAATTTGATTTTTAATAATAGTTCAATAATGTGTTTAACTGCCAACTTTCAGAGTTATTGAAAATTTAGCAGTAATTTCTTATAAGCTAGCTCCAGCATATCACTGGACTCTTTCTATATTTCAATTCCTCAGCATACTATTATCATTTTAAACAGTTATGCCTTACACATATTTTCTTTTTTTGGTGATTTTTATTTCTTCCTGCATTATAATGCTTATTATTAGAATTATTTTCCCTCTTCCTGAAGAACTCCTTTTAGTACTTATTTTAGTGATGTCTGCTGGCAACTGATTTTCAAAGTTTTTGTTTGTGTGGTAGGCAGAATAATGGCCCTCAAATATGTTCAGACCTTAAGGCTAGGAACCTGTGACCATGCTTTAATAGGGTACCTTTCATAGGACCCTAAAGACATAGGTGTCTTTTCAAATGTGACTGAGGTTATGCACCTTGAGATGAGAAGATTATCTAGAGGTTCTAATTTAATCACTTGCATCTTTAGAAGTGAAGAATTCTTTCCAACTTAAGGAAACCAAAGGGATGACAAGGAGAAAGAGTTGGCCTACCTTCACTGATTTTGAAGATGAAGCAAAAGTGCCACAGGCCAGTGATCCTCAAACTTTTTGGCACTAAAGACCAGTGATCTTATGAGACTCTAATGCCTGATGATCTGCCACAAGCCAAAAATTGTATGTAGCCTCTAAGAGTTTGAAAATTCAAGGAAATGGAGTATCTTCTAAAGTCTCCATAAAGAAATTTAATCCTGCCCACATCAGATTGTATTCTAGTTAAACTGGTTGGTGTTTGACCTCTGATCTGTTGAATTGTAAGTTGATTATAAATTTATATTGTTTATGCCAAGGGTCACCAACTCCCAGGCTTTGGACCAATACCTATCTGTGGCCTTTTAAGAGCTGAGCCACACAGCAGATGGTGAGCGGCTGGCAAGCGAGCTAAGCTTCATCTGTATTTGCAGCTGCTCCCCAGGGCTAACATCACTTTCTCAGCTCCAGCACAGATCATCAGGCATTAGATTCTCATAGAAGCACTGGTCCCTGGTGACAAAAAGGTTGGGAACTGCTGATTTACACCACCAGATTTGTGGTTATATGTAGTGGCAGCAATAGACAACTAATGTAATTTAAAATGCCTTTACTTTCCCCTCATATTTAAGGCATATTTATGGTAACAATTGGATTTTAGTTTGTAAATTATTTTTTTCAGCAATTTAAAAGCTATTTAATAATCTCAATTTATCATTTCTATTTAAAAGTAAGCTATGTTTTTTATCTCCATAGCTCTTCCTTTGATTATAATATATTCTTTATTCTCTGGCTTTTAGATTTTTCTCTTTGTCCTTGTTTATTGTTTTAAACAATTTTATTATGTTGTGCCTAGATATAGCGTTCTCTACATTTATTCTGTTTTAGTTTCTCTAAACTCTTTTAAATCTATGGTTTTACATCTCATATTGATTTTGAAAAATGACAGTATCTATTCAAAATTATTTTGCCCCATTCTCTCTCTTTTTCTCTTCTACTCTGGACCTCAGTTACTAGTATATAGACATCTTTATTATATTCTAGATATCTATTATGTTCTTTATTGCATTTTGCATTTTTTCCTGTCACAAACTATTTCCTACTGTTATATCTTCCCATTCTCTAATCCTATCTTCTATTGTGTTTAACACTCTATTAAAAATCCATTGATCTCTTAATATCTGCTATTTTCTTTATTAGTACTAGAATTTCCATTTAATTTCATTCATATATTTAAGTTCAATGTTAATTTTTCTTTATTTCTACTTTTAATACATTAGTTTAGTTATCTTAAAGTTTCTTTTGGATAACTGTAATAACTGTTTCATCCAAGGCCTTTTTTTCTATTTCCTGTGTTTCTTTTTCTATTTTAGGTCATTTGTTTAATTGAATATTATTAATGTTAAAATTATAAATAATTTTAAAGATTCTGATAATGTTATTTTTCAGAGGATTTATTTTTCTCCTGGTCAGTAACTAGAATAGAGCATATCACCTTAATCAGTCTAGGCCTTTATTATTATGTGTTCACACTCCCACATCACAACCCTTCTAGGATCTCAAGAAAACATGAACTGTTTACCTAGACTTTTATTCCTTAATCTCCCTGAATTTCATTTTCCTCTCTCAATCACTACAAAACTGCTTAATTTTTTAATTTATCTTTTCAGCCTCTTTCAAACACTTTCCTGAAATCTTGTCTCTTAAATTCTGATTGCCTTGGTCATTCTCTATATCTTCAAATAACTTTTCTTTCTTTGTATTTTATCTAGATTTTATAGTTGGTTCTGGTGATACTTTCAGCCTAAAACCAACTCTTCAATTAAATCCAGAAGTAGCATTTATTAAGGTACTATGGTTTATTTCTATATGTACTGAGAATTTAAACTAATGCTTTCAAATTATTAGAATGACTGAATTAATAAATTTATAGAATGTATTATTTATGAGCTCAAAAAGAACTGAGTATTTTCACTAATTTACATAATATTCATTGGAACTGCACATACTGAATTATATTTTGATTTTTAATTAACTATTTATACTGTTGAACACATGTTATTGTAAAACTTCTTCATTATATTGGTAGTGTTCTGCCTAAGAAAGCACTCAAAATGATACTCTTTTGACCAGATTGCCAGGAATAGTTGTTCTTTGTCATATTGGTTTATTTGTTTTTATTCTGAATATACTATGTTGTGTAACTCTCAGGGTTTGGTTTTGCTTTTCCTATTTGGTTGAGAGAACATTTAGAAGAAAGTTTGTTGTCTATCCATATTAAGTCCACATAATATAAGATTTAGCCTTATCTTTCACTGCATTTATGTTCCTCACTTTTTCCTCCTACTGCACCTAATTTGAATATTTTAGTTTACTTTATGTATTTTGTCACTACATCAGGTTGTTTTAAAACATGATAGAACAAGTAAACTATTTAAATTTTTTTGCAAAGTGTTTTCTAGAACTCAGCTTGGCCACATTTACATTTATTAAGGTTAAAATTATAAATAATTTTATATATTTATATATATATAAAGAAGGCTTTGATAAATACAACATATATATGTATAATACATATTTTATACTTTAAATAGATTTGCAAATTTTATTTAGTTATTTAATATCTAATAAATAGTGTAAATATTAATTCTGACACCTCTTTAATAAACAGAAGCACTTAGATAGCACGTGAATGATGTAGAATTCAAATATTTTGAGTCCAATGTAATAAAAATAGGAAGCAATAAATAGAAGTGTTTTACCTCTAAAATACATACCAAGACCTTGGATGCTTATTTACATTTTCTCTCTTTTGCTTATGTGAGTCTTCAGTAACTAGTACAAATATTATCTTATGTATGATAATACAATTTTATTTTAGCTTAGTACTTACAAATCCTTTCTTTGCTTATCACTATACTTTCTGTAAAATAAGAGCCCTTTAATTTGCCTTTCACAGATTTCTGCTTAAAGGTACACCTTCAAATGGATCAAACTTAATTGCATTGTGGCCCTTAGCTAGCTCAAAATCCTCAATCAATTCACCTCAGACTCATCTTCTTTCAAGACTAAACAACCCCATTTTTCTTAATCTCTTCTCATATGTTCAGTAATCCCTTCCATTCCATTTATCATTTCTGTTGCCCTATGCTCTCTCCAATTTAGCTATAATGTTCTTCAAATAAGGTCCTCTATCAGATGGGTACATGCTTAAAACTTCCTCATCTGCACTTATATTAGGCCAACTAAGAAGCTGCCCTGGTAATTTCAGCTTACACAGTTATTATGAGCCTCAAGTCTGAGGAATGTTAAATGCAGTATTCTAAAGAGGTGAGAGCAAATGACATTTCCTTGTTAACATTTTGAGGCAACATGTTACTTTTCCTAAAAAAAAAAAAAAAAGGTGAGTCTTCAAATTCTAAGAAAGTGTTTTCCCTGCAATACAAATTTTTAATATTCATAGTAAAGAGTTTTCAATTTCAGAAGATAATGTCATAATTGTAAATAATTAAATATGGTTTCTTTTTTCAAAATACCCAATAACTCTTTTTAAGAGGTTATCTATCATCATTATTAAAGCAATGAGTCTGATGTGAATTCAGGGTCTTTGTAATAATGGACCAAATTTATCATACAATGATATTTGCTTAAAAAAATTAAATAAACATAAAAGCAAATGCTGTCCAAAGAAGTTAGTCTGCATTCTCAGAGGCATCTCTAAAAGAAAAGAAACACTGGTATAAGAAACATCAATTACAACCCCCCCTGAGTGATAAACAGCTAATTCCATGCAAGGAGTAATTACTGTCTCCCAGAGCTGACCCAGAGAATCTCTGTAGGGAGTGAATGTAATAGTGTAGTTGGAACCATATGCTATGGGCATCTCTATGCACTGATGGAGAGGACTCATTTGGGAATGAATTAGAAGAAGTCATGTGTGTTTACGCAAAAACAATTCTGCCATTCTGTTATGAAGAGATCAAATCTTATATTCAGATTCTTAAAATGAAGACAGAGTGCCAAGACCAGGAGTTGGGCAAAGCAGCTCACTTGTTAGGTCTTGGGAGCAAGCACTCAACTGAGACAGGCATAGAGAGCATAGCTGAGCCGTCTAAAAGGCTTGGAATATGTGTTGCCAATGGTGCCAAACATTTCAAATGCATTTGGCAGTTCCAACTCTTGGAAGTCGAGAGAATAACTGTCTTTGTATTGTTTAGTGGCAAGTGATATAGTACCAATTTTACTAGTTTAGGGGGAAACAATAATTTGTTGGCCCTGGTGAGTGAAAATTTTGGTCATATTCTGGCTTTAAACACAGATGGATCCACAGGAAATCAGTGGTATCCTAAGGACTTGATCTTTTTCCATCTTTTAACTATGCTTTCCTCTGTATTGGTTTCATTGTCAGGCAGTCTTCACTCATGATGGCAAGATAGCTGCCAGCAACTATAAGGTTTATTTATAATTTATACTCTCATCAGCCTTAGTAAAGTGTGTTTCTTTCCCAATAGTTTTACAAGAAGTCCAGAATGAGTCTCATTGACTTAGATTGTCCTGGCTTGGTTCATATGTCCATTCCTGGACCAGTCACCATGGGCCAGGAGAATATAATTCTCTGATTAGTCAGACATGTGTCATTTAAATGCCCCACTCAAATTTCCCCCCTGGGAACTAAAAACAAGATTAGTCCCACATCCCAAAAATTTCATGTACTAAGAGGAGCCAATTGGTGTTTCTCCAAAGGAAAATCTTGGTGCAGCTATTAGAAGAAATAAATGGTGTGTGTGTGTTGGTGGGGAGAATGTCTGGTGTCTAATTTACCATAGAATTAAAAGGAAAAGAGATACTCTGAAGAACCCCATAGAACTATAAAAAATATTCAAATTCTTCCCCACAGTAAAATTCTTATGCATATTTCTTACTACTCAACTGCCCAGAAATCTTTTAAAATGTTATTGAGGACAGAAATCCCAAAGGATGTCTTTGGCCATTTAAGGTTAGTTTTACATCACCCAACAGACCTAGGGTCAGTTATCTGAACAACCCCAGAAATCACTTGTATTTTTTTGTTTGTTTGCTTATATGTTTGTTATAAGGGATGGAAACACTGTGCTAAATGCTTTGCAAACATTAGCTCATTTAATCATTAAAACAATCATAAGAGGTAGTGATACTGATAGCTATTTACACATGAGGAAACTTGGTTGCATGTTAAATGACTTGCTTATGGTTCTATAGCCACTGATGTCAAAACTGGGACTAATGTAAAAATTTCTTAACCTTTTTTCTATATGATCCTGATCTCATCACTCTAAGTTAGAAATACTATTTGAAAAACAAAGAAAGTAAATTATAGTTTTATTGTCAAATAGTAAGCTTTTATGCAATCACTGTACAACACTCCAAATCCTTGTCTTTAAATAGTTGCTAGCACTTAAACAACCACTTGATGAGAACTGAGAATTTATTCAGACCACCATAGATTTAGATTTTATATAGTTTAGCAGTCATTTCTGCAATATGGCATGTTGTTGTGAGTATTGTCAAAGCAACTGGATGGTATAAGTTCAAAACCCACTTCTACCACTTTCTAGATGTATCAGTTTGAATAAGGTGTTTTAAGCTGTTTTCAATTTTTCCAAATATTAAATAAATGTGACTTACTTTGTACCTGCTTCTGATAGCTATTTTGAGGATTCAATGAATTATACATTAAAATTCTTCTCTGTATGCAAAATGTACTCAGCACATTGAGTTTTATTATTATTGTGGTTGCTGCTATTATTGTTGAAAGTAACCCCTTATAACATGATTACCAAGAACCAAACAAAACAGGAAGCAGAGCTTACGTGTTCTGGTTAATAAATAGATGAATATAAAGCAATTATTTTTCTGTGATTTTTGAAAGCACTAGTAGAGCTTGAAATATACAAAGCCAAATATATACATGAGGAATTGATGACTACAATTTATTTTCCAGTCATCAAGAATAGATTCTCAGCAGAAAAAAAATTGTTGAACAACTATATGAACAAAAAAAAAAAATCAGCCATTCAAATAATATAAGCTCTGTTAAAGTGTCTGGTTACTTAAATTCCTGAAGCTTTTTTATTATTATATCTATGTCCAGTCACTTACAGAGGCTAACATGAAATAATGTGGTAGTTTGTGATATATAGTTGGTATACAACGTGATGTGGAGGTTATCTTGAATCCTTGTAGATGCAGAATTCTGTCAATCTTATGACCTTAAATAGTGTTTTTCCAGAAGCACTGTGTTTCAAAATCAATACCATTTTTCAGGTAAATAAACTAAAATTCAGAAAGATCCTAACTTATTCAAAGTATTAAAAAAAAAAAAAAGAAGCTATTAATTAACTCTGAAATACCTCATCATTTTTCCCCCTCTGGTACCAGTTCTAAATTTTTTTCATTTTGACTGGCCTGGGTGGTTTACTGGGTGAAATGGATAATGATACAAATCATTATCCCTTAGCCTTATCATAAATACTACATGTGTCTTTTACCAACACTGACACCATTTGTGCCACTGAGTTTGCCAGGTCATATGATCCAAATGTCAGGGCCACTTACAAAGAAACTAAACCTACTCTAGAGACCAATCAGCTATGCCTGCCTTTTTGGATTGAAACAATATTCCCAAGTATAGCGTTGGCTGACTCTAGAATCTGAAGATACCTGTAAGACATCATGTTTCCTTCATCATAGGTAGGAAATATAATCATCTTTCTTTCATTTTAGAAAGTGTGTCTCACCATGTCCCTGACCACTGGAATACTAAAATTTCCCATCAGTCTTCTGAATCTTCATAATGTTAACTCTTATTTTCTTGAGGGCATGTCTCACACTTGCCACTTCTTGCTCATTCATACCAATTAGCATGATGTCGTTATATAATGAACATGTGTGATATGCTAAGGTATGTTTGAGATGGTTCAGTTTTCTTCATTCTATATATTGACTGAACATAGGAGAGCTTTCACATAGCCCTTGGCAAGACTGTAAATGCATACTGTTATTTCTTGTGTGTGAATGTAAACTTTTTTTTATCATATAATTTTTTCTTTTTCTTATATTTTATTTTATTAGTTTCAAGCATATAGTTCATTGATTAGACATTTATAGAGTTTATAAAATGATCCCCCTAATTGCTCTTTTTCTCCTCTGGCTCTCCACCTAGCCATTACATTAATGTAAACTGCATTCCCTATGTCGTGCTCCCCATCCCTGGAACCATCTATTAACTACCAATTTGATAAATGTAAACTGTGTTTGGTCCACCCTTTTGATAGGGATGGGAAAAATAAAAATCACCCACCAGATCAATGGCGGAACACCATGTACTTGAGGCTATCTTTTTCTGTTTTAGCAAATATACCACATCTGGTACTATATCTGCAGTTGGGATACTACTCAATTGAGCTGGCACTAACTTACTATTATTTTTCAGAGTCCATTTGACTTTTATAAAGTATAGACTGGTAAATTAAACAGAGATATTCTTTAGGTCTTTAGGTAACACTAATTCCTGCCATTTTCCTGATAGCCAAGTAGCTATCTTGGCATGAGAGAGAAGTTCAATTTCAGATGCTTCACTTGGCCTCCCTCACTACAATAGCTTATTCTACAAACAAAGGAATCAATATGGAACATAACTACTGAGTATGTCTATTTCAATTAAACATTCAGGGACTGGGAAATGACCACTGGATGGGTCCTTGGAGCCAGTGGACACACAGTGATCCGGACCTGGGCCAGAATACTATTTATCACTTGTCTGCGATATGCTTCAACTTCACCAGAGGAACCATTTCCAATTTCAGCATTTACTCAGGTCCTTGGTGCTTGTAGTGCTTGGCTAGTCCCCTTCCCCTGCTGTAAATGGTTGGAGACCCCCTTGGGAAGTACTGGGGTTACATCACTCTATACTTGTCTTAGTGTTCTTGATTTTTTTTCCTTCTGAAAGGTTGGCCTCTCTTTTAGTAAATGGATTCCAGATGTAAAAAGAAGCTTCTTTCTAAAAGCTGAGCAAGAGATCATAACTTTTATTGGATGGCTTACTCAGTCTCCTAATCATCTGATCTTGATTTCTTTTGTTAGTAAAAATCATGCAGTATGTTTTTGTCTATTGTTTTATTTACAATCTTCATAGCTCTCTATAGGTCAGGCCCTTCTGGTTGCCACTCTAATACTGCTGTTCTGTATGATAATTACACCCCCCCTACCCCCAGCTTCTAAGAATTAAGTACTGCCACCTGGCCTCTTTTATTTGACAATCTATCATTCTCAATGCAATAAGGAGTAAATTTGTGTAACAATATCACCCAATATCAAGCCTTACCCTCAGAAGAAAACTATTACTGAGTTTCTCAGTGATGCTGATACTCTCCCACAAGTAAACTGCTTATTAATTTGGTAAACAAAATGCTCTTTGAGTTCTCTCATGGAACATAATGACCCAGTAGGTTTTTCAGGCTTACATCCTCTCTAACATGGCCATTGTTGGAGCTTTTTGAGCTCTGCTTCCATGGTGTAGCATGAGAGTTATAGTACTTCTACTTCACTTAATGTGCATCATAACTTTCTCTAAGCTTCCAGGAGCCCTCCTAGCAGCATGCTAGCACAGCCTCTTGTGTCCTTGTCAGAGTGTTAAATCCTGTATTTCGAAAGTACACTCACATGCAGTACGGCATTTACTCAATATTCTCTGATACATTTGTCCTTTGCTAGAAAGTTTTGCATTTTTTCTAATTTATATAGATAAAAATTTATTTATTATCCATTTTTAGAATTAACTCATTGTTTTTTAATATGAAGTCCTAATACACATGCTGGAGAATTTGGCCCAATTATGAAGAAAGGACAATGAGTATGAATACTCACTTTCCTAGCTGATTTTTATGACTTTCCCTCATGTACATGAAGAAAAATATAATTAAAAGAATTTTATTTTATAAGATTCAATAGATTTCTTCTAACAGAGTATCAGAAATCAATTAAGTGATCAATTTGTTTGATGGATTAATAAATGATTAACTAATAATAACTTAAATACATGAATGAATGAATAAATGAATGAATAAATTTGACATCTATTTTATTGGTTTTGGTTGCTGAATGATTCCGAACACCACAGCAGTGCCTGACACATTATACTTTGTCAACAAATATTTGTGAATAAATGATCATGAGGAAATAAATTATACATTTGCATGTGTATGTGTATTACATACATAGCTTTAAAATATTATTTTAATAAAATATATTCATTTAAAATATTTAAACAATATAGATACTTTTAGTAAAAAGTAAAAGTTGTATTTTACCCTCGGTTTATTTCACTCATCCATTTAACAAATACAGAAACTTCTATGCAACAATTACTGTACTATATGCAGATATATAGCATTTAGCAAAAACAGAATGATCCTCCTCAGAGTAACCACTGTTATTATACTTATGTTTAGTCTTCCAGATTTTTATTTTCTTGTCTAATTTTAAACACACACACACACACACACACACACCGTCTCATGCCAAACACATTTTTTAACATAAGTTAAATTACACTGTACGTATAACTGTGTAATAAGTATTTGAGGTTAAACTAAAGTGTCTCAAATTCTTTACATCATGGAAAACATAGAAAATAATGATATTTAATAGTTCACCAGAATAAACTGGTTGTAATTTAACATATAATGAACATTTAAAAAAATTCTTTGATAACAATAGTAAATTACGAATATTCTTTTCATAAGTGTTTGGACCTAGTTAGCTAAACTTTAATCTAGGAGTTTTATTTATATATTTGTAAGTATGATTAGACAATTTTCTTTTATCTTTTTAAAAATGTTCTTTTTTCCCAGAGTTGGTGTAAGGATTATGCTAGCTTTATAGAATGAGTTGAGAAGCTCTGTATTTTATCCCCAAATCTGGGATATATTTTACATAAATAAAAAACTTATTTGCTTATAATATATTGATGGCTCTCACTTGTAAAACTGTCTTGTTTAATTGCCTTTGGTAGGGGTTAAAGAATTATAGTGAGATCTTGACTACTTATTCATTTTTCCATGAGTTTCGGTCTATGGAGATGATTTCCCTTGTTTTGAATCAATTTGGTCATTTTTATTTCCCCAGATATAGTATCTATTTCACCTCAATTTTAAAATTATATTTTTAAACTTTTTTTTGGAGTTTATGTCAACTTTCTCATCTAACATGACTTCATTTGAAATTTCTCTCTTTTATTCTCTCCCCTGAATGAGAGGACTGGCTGAGTGTCATATTTATTGGGCAAGGTTTATGGCCAGCTGACTTTTCTTACAGTTAGTGGATTGATCAAAGTGAGGTCTGCCCTATTCCCTGTCATTTCTAGAGAAAGAATGCATTTACTCTGGATGAGAAACACCTCAATCCCTTTCACACCTTAAATATTGGGTCTAAAACTGCTTTTCTTTATTATTATTATTTTTATCCTTTCAGATCCATTATGAAGGTCTCAAATCATTATATACTCCAAATGGCTTTCTGCCTGACACAGGAACTCTCATTAGAAATATCACTTATCTATAGCTAAAAGTCATATGTTACAAGCAGCCACCACCATTATTATTGTAGGAGAAGCATCAATGGACCAACTCTTCCACAGTTAAGTGTTAATTAATCCCCCACATAATTGCTCCATTGACTATTTATGCTCTCTCCGCACCTTAATTCTGAGCTAAGCTTTCTCCTGGTTCCGAATGGCAAGAATTCTCTTACCTCCATAGTTACCATGTTCTCTGTTCAAATTTCTATACCAATTTGATTTAATATGACTCCTGGCCTCCATAATTGTTCCTACTTTCTATTTTGCTGATGATATGTCTTTGTTGCAGTCTGTTATGATGTGTATAAGTTATATAGTATTTATATCACTCTTACAAATTGGAATTAATGGTCATCTTGCCATTTTGGTGGATTCAAAACTTTGGAAGTTAGAGAGGTGATAATTATATTTTTTTTGCTAAATTATATATATATATATATATATATATATAAAGTAATTTTAAGTTGTATGTGAAGTTGTCCTTTTCCTTGCTTTTTGATGAGTCATGTTCAGAATCTTCTGTGTTCTTACAAAATCTCTAAGGGCCTGACACGGATCTTGTTTTGAGATGGTGATTGAAAAGTGTTTCCACCACCACGCAAAGAGTTTCAATATGTCATCACTGCCTGATTTTAAAGTATGTTCATCTTTCACTACCCCGATCCCAGTTCATGATAAGTGACATGTGGACTTTTAGTGCTCCCTACACCAGGGACTGTCTTTCTTACTCAGATGGTGAAGTCCTTTCAGAATCTGGCAGCATTACTCATCTTGATTATGCCACCAGTCTCTTTGATGGGATGCTCACCTGCTTCTTTAAAGAATAAGGATGCAATTTAAGGTTTAACTTCAAACATTTAAGACACTTAAGGTGCCAGGTCCAATTTATTTACAGATGCTGATTGATATCTACTTTCTGTGTGGAGCACACACTTCAGGTTCAGGCTACTCGCCTCAGTTCCCTCAGGACCTCTGTGTACATGTGAAGTACACACTCTGCCTTAGAATCTCTTGGTACCATAGTCATCTTTTAACATCAGATTTAAGATCTTTGATTTTTTTTCTTTTTTTTGGAATTGTAATAGTCTAACTGCAGATCTGTTTGGACAGCATATGCAGAAAAGATGTTAAAATTGGAGTGCCTTCTGAAATTTTAGTGTGTATTTGTTACCATAAAATTCAAACTTTATTGAAGTTTTTAAAAATCCTAATTAATCTGGTTTAGGGCCAATAAAATAGAAAAACCCAAATAGTTCATGGTGATAGAAGACTATCTATAGTTTATAATGTTTTAATATAATCTTGGAGAGAAAGTATGGTGCTTTGTGGTAAAATGATGATGAGGACAGGAGATATGTGACATATATTTTAATTCTCGGCCTGTCATTAAGACTTGTCTGACCTTCACTATCTTACCTATCTGGCTATGAGCTTCCACAGCTCTAAAATTATCTTTAAGCTTCCTCTCATTTCTAAGAATCTGTTTTCTATGCTATGATTGTGTTTTTTGTTTTATGATTAGGCTCTGAGAAAGTTATGAAAATTCTCATACAAGTAAATAGACAATCATAATAATGACAAAAACAAAAATTAGAATCCACGACTACTTTTTTTTTCTAGCAAGTCTGTAGTTATTCCAGTATTGTCTACAGGTATCTGATTTTATGGGAGTGCCATATTTAAACATTCATTATCAACTCATGCAATCAGACTTAAGTGCACCTAAGTACACCATCTGTCTTTTTCTTTCTTATATATTCCTCTGTAGTCACACACGAATATCTGCTATTCTAGTAGTGTCTGGAGCCTATTATAGCTGCACCAGTTACAGTGCAATCAGCAGAGGAGGCATTCCCTTCCAAATCTTGATTTTCAGAATTTAACAGCACCATCATTTATAATGGCTCTACTCTTAAATGTGATACATTCACGCTTCTCTACACAGGTGTGTGTGTGTGTGTGTGTGTGTGTGTGTGTGTGTGTGTGTGTGTGGGTGCGCGCGTGCGCGTGCGTGTTTCTCAAAGCTACAAAGGCAAAGTCTATCTTTGGTGAAAGAGGTCAAAGATTAGACCTGTTTTTAAAAAGCCAAAGCATAACAGAAAATTCAAGAGGTTTCTGGTCAACTGCATAGTATGTAATCCATTTCAGGACTACAATTCAGGCAGCGAATGGCTGGAATACCGCTGGCTGTCCTATCACTATAGCCCCCAAGGCAAGAGCCTGATCCTTTTGAATGGGTTCTACAGCCATGTTATTTGAACAGTGTGCCTGTCCTTGGCCCAAAGAGGCATCAATTCATTCTCTGCAAAGCAAACCAGAACATGTCTTTTCAACAAATCAGTGATGACAGCATTGAGAGCCAACTATATAGAGTAGGCAGACTCAGTGGTAGGTCTTGCATTTTGGCAGCCTAAGCATATAAATGAGTAGAGCATGGGGCTAGAGTTGAGGCCTCACAGAAACCAAATAAGATCCCAAGGATTTCTGGAACCATCGACCATATATAATTGAAATAAAATTCTCCAAAGTTGTTGGCTTACAACACTCAGCTCTTTTACTATATATCATCTTTGGGACAGAAATAGTTGTAGTAAAACAGAGGAATTGGCCTTTGAAATCAGTCATCTTTTATTTTAGTTTCCATCCTTACCATTTATTAATTGTGTAGACTTAAGCAAGTTGCTTAATCCTGTCTCATAGGTAGTATGAGAATCACAGTACTTATTGTTCATAGCTCTTGTGAAGATTAACAAGACAAAGCATATTGTGCCAAGGCTATGATTAACTAGCTCTGCATTAGCGAAAGAAGAAAAAACAATGTGATATAGCACTAACTACATGCCAATAACTTTTCTATATTATCTCAATTAATCCTCACAAAAACCATTATTAGTATCTCCAGGATATTGATAAGCGATTTGCAGAGGTTAAGTAAGTTGTATGAATGCTTTCAACCGGTTCTTGGTGGAATCAGTATTTGGACCTAGGAAATCTGATTCCCCAGTTCATGCTGTCATATACTACTCTGTGATGTTTTGAAGAAAGCCAAGGAGCTGACCAGCTGGCCACCCACCTTGCCAGTGTATAAGTATGCTAAAAATATATAATTTATTACAGCTACCTATTTGTCTTCAACATTATGGAGGTCACGTTGCCTCCTCTGGCCACAGCTGGTTGAACTAGGTGGCCTGGCTCAAGAACTATCCATTTAGAAACAGGCCAGCAATTGATAATTTGGACAAATAAAAATAAGGAGACAGTAAGATTCTCTCATTAAAGAATTTGAATGAAGAAATGCCGAGATAATTTTTCCTTAAGCAACTGGAATAAAGTTTGAGACAAGAAAGAGGCCAGGGTAGTTGAGATCAGTCACATTAATGTAAATTTTGTTAGCTCACATTGAGTGTACCATGATATTTTTAAGTATCAAAACACTGGTCTTTTTCTTTTATGATATCATTAGGTCACCATTTGGGGATAAAAAAAAAAAAAAACCTGAACTCTGAATCATTTTAAACTTTAGAAAGGCACAGAGAATGAAAACAAGTAATACTCCAAAAGTGTTGCACCCATATTCTTTCCTTGTTTAAAAATCCTTCCCAGGTATTTTGTTGATGTTTTTCATTCTTTCCAAGATGAGAATCTTTTTGTATGTTTATTAATCCTTTTCATACACACCTAGACTAATTGTGTTCATAGTTACTTCTAGAGGCCTTGATAGAGTTGACTTAGAGTTGTAGCAATTGCTTAAAAAAAAATAGGAGGGAGAAGTAAGAGGACTGGGAGAAGAGAATAGAGAAAAGATAAGGATACTCTCCCAGGACCAATTTCTAGCTATTTTCCTAGATCCTAACCATCTCCTTTCTCCTGGTATTCAATTCCCTCTTTTTTCTATTCTTTTATCCTCATAAGATTAAATCTATTTCCTAGAATCTCACTACTGCCATCGCTCTAGCACTATGAACACTGTTACATATCATAACAGGGGCCATATTGCCCAATCATCCTTCCTGGGGGAGCTCTAGCCAGAAGCCCATAGCAGCTTTAGTCTTCTCTCAGGTGGAAAAAAATCTGATACAAAGTGTAGAATGATTATTGCTCATTATGATAGCATCCAAACATATGTGGCTATTGAACACTTAAAATGTGGCTAGTTTAAATTGAGATCTGCCATAAGGGTAAAGTACACACTGACATTCAAAAACTTAGTACAAATAAAGAACTACCTCTCCAAAAAAAAAAAAAAGACTCTAAGTGTTTTTATATCAATTACCTGTTGAAAAATTATATTGAAATATTTGTTTAAATAAAATATAGTATTGATATTCATTGCCTACATTTCTTTTTACTTTTTTAATGTGGCTACTAGAAAATTAATAATTATATATGTGGCTTGCATTACATTTATGTTGGGTTAAAATGGTATAGAAATTGAGAGTAATCACATTTCACTTTTTATTAAAAAATTAGGATTAATAATGGTGTTAATATACATATTTTGAAATTACATCAAATAATTACCAAAATGTTGTTATAGTCATTTTTGCTTTATAGCGATCTGTAACTGTGAGGTATTGTTTACAAATCAGAATTACAAGAAATGAGTCAGAAGCTCTGAAAAAAAAGAAAAATATATAGAACAAGTAGAGGATCAGGAAGTCAAGCTGCATAAAGAATAAAGACAGAATAGAGATAAGCTGAGGGTGGAGTGACTGACCATACCCTCTGCCACGCAAAGGGCAGACACTCCCGACTCCAACTCTTAAGTTCTTTACTTTGGTGTGGAGCCACACTTCAGTTTGTTCTTTCGGAGGCTCTGCTCATGGACCTGCACAACCTTCTATTCCTGGAAGCAAACTGTTCTCATCTTTATGAAGTACCTTCGACATACAAAGCACCTTTCTTTCACTTGGGGATATAATAGTAAATAAACCAATTAACTATTGTACTTTTGGGGAAAGAAACCGATTTTATAGAAGTAGCCAGTATTTAATAACTGAGAAACAATAACTGAGCAAGAAAAATTGATGTAGTGAGAAGATCTCTAAAGGCTGTAAAACAGGGTGATACCGCAGAGGGTTATTGTCAGGAGATGGCTACTTCTTATTCGGGAAATGACAGTTGAGCTGAGACCCAGAAAATGAGAAAGAGCCAGTCATGCAAAAAGTAGGGAGAGGGGAGAACATTCCAGGCAGGAGGGACAGCAGGCATAATGTTCCCAAACAGAAAGATTTTTAGTCTGCTGAAGAAACAATGTGATTGTAATTGGAGGGAAGGAAGATGGTCTGAGATAAGATGAAAAAGATAAGGGACCAGGTCTAACAGGATTGTGTATACAATTTGGATTTTATTTTGAATGCACTGGAATGTCATTGACGAGTTTTAAGCTGTGGAATGATATGACCAGTTAGGAATCTACTGCGGTGGTTTAAGCAAGATGTAATAGAACCTTAGATTTAATAATACTTCTGAATCAATATAAGAATGTGTCATTGAAAGGGGATTTATCAAATTGGCCAAAAAACAATAATATTTGGCTAGTTTTTAAATTATGCAATTCTATTTTTATTAATTACAAAAGTTATATATATTTCAACATAAATTTTGAAAATATAAATAAGCATATTTCCACCAGTCTGATGAGCATGGTTGATATCTTAGACTGCATTCTTCTATACAGTGCTACCATCTACATGTTAGCGTATACACAGAAATAGGATCTTATGTTTATATACTTATCAGAAACTTTGTTTTCACTTATACTGGAGACATATTTCTATATCATTAAATATTCTCCTATAATATTACTGACTAAATAGCAATTCAAGTGTATGGATATTTGAAAATTAATCTGATAACACTATACTTAGCAATTTGCTTTCAATTTATTATCATTATTATATTTTAATAATATACTACGATGTGATGATTGCCATTCTTATGAATATTTGTGTTTGCCCTATTTTCAAAGATAAATTTCAGATCATGTAATTATATCATCAATTTAAACTGGTTTCACATTTTCAAGTCTTTTGATATAAGTACTATTTTCTCTGAAGACAAGTTAAACCAGTTTACATTCATACTGGTAATGTATAGGAACACCAGTTTCCCAGAACTTTCGGACACAATGGGTATGACATTTTAAAATTATTTGCCTGCTTAGTAGGTAATTAATAATATATCATTGTTACTTTTTTCAAAATACATGTTTTAAATTTGTGTTTCTGTCTAGTAAGGAATATTTTTTTCATATGCTTATGGGCCATTTACCTATATTCTCTTAAAATTGCTTATCCATATCTATTTTGCTATGGAAGTATTCATTCAGCTTGGCCATAAAATGAATTTAAAAAATGGAGAAATTGTTGAGATGTTTTTTCTGAATCATGAAGTTGAATCAGAAGGAAAATTCTATTAAGTAATGACACAGCTAACACCCAAGTAATTCCTGCAATAGTTGTAGCATCAGATGCTGAAAAGACTCCAAGAGACCCACCTACAAGTAAATGGTCCAATGCAGTTTCCAGTAATGTTTGCTGAAAATACTCTCAGACATGTTTAAAGATTCCAAAATGCTATTTATGTCATATTTCACATGCTCTTATTTACAGGAATCTCCACTTATAACATTATCTCAACTTTTTCAAGATTCTGCTCTCCCAGAAAATAGCTTAAAGTAAAAAATCATAAGCTGTAGAAAGTCAGGGGCCTATTAAAAAAATTATATATATATCCTACCAGATGAAAAAAAAACAAAGAGGCTCTGAGGCTCTGTTGAGGGGTGGGAATTTGAAATTGGTTATTTTTCTAACTAAACAAATGACTCCAAGAAATTTTCTAGAAATTTTCCTATGGGTCAGAATTTGGAACCTATCTTGTTACTTGGTCATTTTGTATTAATTCACATTAACAAATCCTTTCATCTAAGTTGCCAATGCTAGTACTTTAGACTCCGTGTAAGATGAGCAGAGCTTAATCAAAAGGCTTGGATTTACATCCTGGGTTCTTCAGCTCTTGACTTGTATCCTTATATGAGGCACTTAAAGCCTCAGGTTATTTTTCTATAAACTATATTTTTCTATAAAATTATTATAAAGATGAAGAAATGTAAACCTACTATAAAACACAAATGTTTTATATAAATATAGGATGTTATTAGAGCTGGAGTCACAAACTCAAATGTCTTCAAGGGCCAGGCTGCTTTCTAACTATATGAGCTGAGTCAGTCTGGACTGTGGATGATTAAGTATCTGATATAGTTCCACAGGACTACTGCCATTATGGCAAAAAGTGTCACCTTATATGTCATTTCCTCCGCCCCCCCCAAAAAAAAAGCTATAAATCCAATTTTTGTGTAAAATTTCCATCTTTAAGTATTGGCAGGTATTTAAAATATATTTTAAAACAGTTTTGTTGGCCAAATAAATCATATCTGTGGGCCAAAATTGGATTGTGATTAGAGGTTTGTAAACTTTTTTATTGTCTCCAATTTGGATGGCTAACACCCCTCAAAGCTCTGTCTTAGCATCTTTAGTTAAATGTATTTATTGTACTGAATGTATCAAATGTAGTCGAATCTTATAGTAACCAATTATTTGTAATTATTTCCATGATGAGGGTTTTTCTCTTCAGGTGGCCAATTACTTCCTATCAAATTATCACTAAAAACTATTATTTTAATTTCCATTTGTAGACATCTCAAGACTTTATTTTCCATTTGGTACGAGTAAATGAAAAGGAAATAATAACAGCCAATGCAATTATGACTGTGATCTTATCTGTCTGGATTGATTAGAAGTCCTTACCCTAATCATGCAAACTCTTTAATAATGTTAAGTTTATTAAAACCCAGGTTCAGATTTAGTTTTTTTTTCAAGAATTTTATTTCTTTTTTCTTTTTATTTTATAAGATGGCAGAGAAGGCAGGGTAGAAAAACAAACAAAAAAAACCCTTGTCTTTCCTTTTCACCACACTGATCTCTTTTTAAAACCTTTTTCATTTATTAAAACTCTGTGTCTGAGATGGCGGTCAAGATGAAGGGCTAGGTAAAAGGGCTAGGGTAGCCTCCTCTCAGGGTTGCATTAAAATTACAACAAAATTATAGAACAATCAACATGGAGAATCACCTGAAGTCTAGCTGATTATAACATATACAACTGAGAATATTAAAAAAAGTCACATCAAGACCAGTAGGAAGGGTAGAGATGTGAATCGGGCTATTCCCACATCTGCTCGTGGCAGTGAGCACTGGGCGAGACTGTGTGCTGCAGAGACTCCTTGAAGGAGCTGAGGGGGAGGGGTGGGTCCCAGCTCCACACAGGGGCTCCACAGCCCAGGAAGAAGAATTTCTCACAAAATTTAACTGTAAAAATCAGTAGGAATTGCAGCTGTCCAGGTGAGATGGAAGGAACCTGAAATCCCAGACTTCCCCCCTGAAAGGGCTTGTGCATAGGCTCACTTGCTTGCAGACACTCACTCTGGGCTCCATTAGAGAGTCAGCAGTTCCAAAGGTGCAGGAGACATACAGGGAGGGACTGAGTTATGTGTTGCTGAAGCGAGGGCTGGAGGGACAGCCATTATTACTCCTTTGTTGGGCCCCTCCAGAGCAGGGTTCCATCTTGCCTGTGTTGAACCTTCCCGCTCACAGCCAGGATTGAAGCTACACTGGCCTGGTGAGATGGGCCCTCTTCACCCTGTGTCTCCCTGGAACACTGCCCCACCCAACCCACAAATTGCCTGTGATGCACCCACTGACAGCATGTCCCACCTTATGCTTTCCTTGAGCCTCAAATTCCACAGCAAACAACACTATTGAGCTCGTACCACCTGTGCGTGGCCTGTGCATCCTGGGAGAGACTTTTGGTGGCAGGCGACAAATACTGCCCCAAGCTGCAGTATTTCTTAAACAGATCTCAGGTGTCTGCAGGCCTAATGCAAGTAGTAGCTGGACTTTCTGCAGAGAAAGGAAGACTTTTATAGGAATCTACAGAGATAGCACTGGTACAAAAACTGGCACTACACAGGCTGAAGAAAATCTGCTCACTGCAATTGGACGACTCCCTAAGTTCCGGCACCACTCAACTTCCATACCACCCAAAGGCTCTTCCAGCTGTGGAGTCTTACATGCAGCTGGCAGGCAGCCTCAGGCCTTGAGGTGCATTGGTGCTTTTGCTAAGCCACCCTAGGCTTGGCACTGAGGGTGACCAGACCTCAGCTATCAGCGTTGTCTCTCCCACTGCCTTTAGATCCAGTATAGGCAGCAACTATTCATGATTCACTTTGTAGCTCCTTCCAGATAGCCCTGAGAAGCCAAAGGCAGTGGCTGACCTTGGCTTATGCAGAAGCCCTCGTCAAGGGGCCATAGAACCAATGCACCCAGAGGCTGGTACCAGACCACAACTAAGCACCATCTAACAAGCCCCATAGCGGTACACCCAAGGGTGATCTTAACAGGTACATGAATCTGCTGAGGTGAATCCCACTCCAAGTGGCCAGTCCCCATATAGCAATTTATACTCTGTGGGTGTGGCTAATCCCCACAATCAGTCAGTTCAAGAGTCAGTCCCATCTACTGACATGCTAACAGCAATCAAGACTTAGCTACAATAGGAGTAAACACATAACCCACAGAAAGAACATGCCCAGAGACCCTGATGCTGGTGATTAGGGAGATCACACCAGAGGGTCACACAGAACACCTGCTACATAAGGCTATTTAGCCAAGGCTGGGAGATGTAATGAATCTTCCTAACACAAAGAGAGGCAAGCAACATACCAGAGACTATGGTTATAAGAATGCTCAATGAACTTAGGGGGAGAATAAATTATCTCAGTGAGAACTTCAATAAAGAGATAATGATCATAAAAAAGGACATAGAAGCCATAAAAAACAATCAATCAAAAATGAAGAATACAATAACTGAAATGAAGAATACACTAGAATAAATCAATAGCAGATTAGATAAAGCAAAAGATCAAATCATCAAGTTGAAAGACAAGGTAGCAAAAAACACCCAACTGGAACAGCAACAAGAAAAAATAATTTTTAAAAGGAAGAATAGTTTAAGAGACCTCTGAGACAACATCAAGAGAACTAACATCCACATATCATAGTAGTATCAGAAAAAGGAGAACAAGGGACTGAGAACCTATTTGAAGAAATACTGACAAAAATCTGGCAAAGGAATTAGATGTACAAGTCCAGAAAGTGTAAAGAGTCCCAAACAAGAAGAACTCAAACAGACTCAGACCAAGATACATCGTAATTAAAATACCAAAGGTTAAAGACAAAGAGAAACTCCTAAAAGCAGTAAGAGAAAGGCATCTAGTTACTTACAAGGATATTCCCATAAGAATGTCAGCTGATTTTTCAACAGAAAATTTGCAGGCCAGAAAAGACTGGCAAAAAGTATTCAAAGTGATGAAAAAGAAGAACCTACAACCAAGAATATTCTGTTCAACAAGGCTATCAATTAAAATGGAAGGTGAAATAAAGAGTTTCCCAGATAGGAAAAAGCTAAAGAAATTAATTGCCAATAAGCCAGCATTACAAGAAATGTTTAGAAGATTTCTGTAAAAAAAAAAGGGGGGGAATATAAATATGAACAATAAAATGATAATAATTATGTACCTATTAATAATCACTTTAAATGTAAATGGATTAAATTCCCCAATCAAAGGACATAGGGTAGCTGAATGGATAAGAAAACAAGACCCATGCATATGATATCTACAAGAGACTCACTTCAGATCTATGACACTCACAGACTGAAAGTAAAGGAATGGAAAAAATATTTCATGCAAATGGAAGTGAAAAAAGAAAAGTTGGGGGAGAAATACTTATATCAGACAAAATAGACTTTAAAACAAAGCCTATAATAAGAGATAAAGAAGGGAATTACATAATAATAAAGGGATCAATGCAACAAGAGAGCATAACCCTAGTAAACACATATGCACCCAACACAGTGACTAAAAATCTATGAGACATAGCAAAAACAGTTCTAAGAAGGAAATTCATAGCAATACAGCCCTACTTTACACTTACAGTTAAAATAACTAGAAAAAATAAAAAGGAAACAAAGCCCAAAGTGAGTTGAAGTAAGGAAATAATAAAGACCAGAGCAGAAATAAACAAAATAGAGTCTAGAAAAACAATACAAAACAATGAAACCAAGAGATGTTTTTTTGAAAGGCTAAACAAAATTGATACACTTAACCAGACTCATCAAGAAAAAAAGAGAGAGAACTCAATTAAGTAAAGTTAGAAATGAAAGAGAAGTAACTACAGACTCTCAGTAATACAAAGGATCATAAGAAAATACTATGAGCAATTATATGCCAACAATTTGGACAATTTGAAATAAATGAATATATTTCTAGAAACCTACAATCTCTTAAGACTGAGTCAAAAACAAACAGAAAATCGGAACTGACCAATTACTACCAACAAAATGAAATCGGTAATCACAAACTTTCTCAAAACAAAAATCCTGGACCAGATGTCTTCACAGGTGAACTTTACCAAACATTCAAAGAAAAAATAACTCAATTCTTTTCAAGCTATTCTAAAAAATTCAAAAGGAGGGAAGGCTCTCTAATTTTTTTTTGAGGCCACCATTACCCTGATTCCAAAACTAGACAAAGATATTACAAAATAAGAAAACTATAGGCTGATATTCCTGATGAAGACTGAGGCAAAAATCCTCAACAAAATACTAACAAACCAAATTCAGCAGTACATTAAAAATATCATACACCATGATCAAGTTGGATTTATTCCTGAGATTCAAGTTTGGTTCAATATTTGCAAATCAATTAATGTGCTACACCACATTAACTAATTGAAAGATAAAAATTATATGATTATATCAATAAATATGATTCAGAAAAAGTGTTTGACAAAATCCAGCATCCATTTATGATAAAAACTCTCAGTAAAGTGGGAAAAGAGGGAACATACCTCATCATAATACAGGCTGTATATGACAAAACTACAGCTAACATTATACTTAATGGGGAAATGTTAAAACCATTTTCCTTAAGATCAGGAACAAAACAAGGATTTCTGTTTTTACCACTTCTATTTAACATTGTATTGGAAGTCCTACCACAGCAATCAGACAAGAGAGAAAAGTAAAAGTCATTTAAATTGGAAAGGAAGAAGTAAAACTCTCATTAGTTGCAGATGACATGATACTATATAGAGAGAACCATAAAGATTACACCAAAAAAGACTGTTATAACTGATCAATGAACTCAGTAAAGTGGCAGGATACAAAATTAATATTCAGAAGTCAGTGGCATTTTTATACACCAATAATGAACTATCAGGAAGAAATTTTTTTAAATCCCATTTACAATTGCAGCAAAAACAATAAAATACTTATAAATTAAATTAACCAAGGAAGTAAAAGATCTATTCTTGGACAATTAAAAGTCAATAAAAAATTGCAGAAGATACAAATAAACGGAAACACATATTGTGCTCATGGGTAGGAAAAATCAACATTGTTAAAATGGTCATACTACCCAAAGCAATCTATAGATTCAATGCAATCTCTATCAAAGTACCAATGGAATTTTTCACAGAACTAGAACAAATAATCCAAAAATGTATGTGGAATCATAAAAGATCCAAAATAGCCATGGCAATCTTGAGAAAGAAGAAGTAGGAGGTATCACACTACCTGATATCAAACTATACTACAAGGCTATAGTAATCAAAACATGATGGTACTGGCATAAAAACAGTTACATCAATTAATGGAATAGAATAGAGAGCCCAGAAATTAATCTATGTCTATATGGTCATTTTATCTATGACAAAGGAGGTAACAATATACAATGTGGTAAAGATGGTCTCTTCAACAAATGGTGTTGGGAAAACTGGACAGATACATGCAAACATGTGAAATGACCACCTTCTTACACCTTATATAAGAATAAATTTAAAATGGATTAAAGACTTTAATGTAACACCTGAAACCATAAAACTTCTAGAAGAAAGCATAGGCAGTAACTCTTCAATATTGCTATTAGTAATCTTTTTCTGATATTTCTCCTCAGGCAAGGGAAACAAAAGAAAAAATAAACAAATGGGACTACATCAAACTAAAATGTTTTTTGCACAGTAAAGGAAACCATCAACAAAATGAAAAGACAATCTACAGAATGGGAGAAAATACTTGCCTATGATACATCTGATAAAGAGTTAATATCCAAATTATAAAGAACTCATACAATTCATTAACAATAAAAACAAACGATTTAATTTAAAAATTGGGCAGAAGACCTTAACAGGTATTTCTCTAAAGAGGACATACAGATGGCCAATAGACAATGAAAAGATGCTCAAGATCACTAATCATCAGAGAAATGCAAATTAAAGCACAGAGATATTACCTCATACCTATAAGATTGGCTATCATCAATAAATCAAAAAACAAGCATTGTCAAGGATGTGGAGAAAAGGGAACCTTTGTACATTGTTAGTAGGATTGCAAAATAGTACAGCTACTATGAAAAACAGTTTGGAGGTATCTCGAAAAAATTAAAAATAAAACTACCTTTAGACCCAATAACAGCACGTTTGGATATTTATCCAGAGGAAACCAAAACACTAATTTGTAAAGATCTATGTACCCCTATGTTCACAACAGCACTATTCACAATAGCCAAGATTTGTAAGCAACACAAATGCCCCTTGACAGATAATTGGATAAAAAAAGTTGTGGTTCATATATACAATGGAATATTACTCAGCCATAAAAAAATAAAAATTTATCATTTGCAATGACATGGATAGACCTAGAGGTTATTTTGCTGAGTGAAATAAGTCAGGCAGCGAAAGATAAATACCATATGATTCATCAACATGCAGAATCTACGGAACAAAAGGAACAAACTAAACAAAAACAGACTCATAGATATGAAAGACAAAGTGGTGATTATCAGAGGGGATGGAGGTTTGGGGGACTATGAGAAAAATGTAAAGAAATGAAAAGATACAAATTAGTTATTTCAAAATATTCACAGGGATATTGAGTATAGCATAGGGAATATCATCAACAGGATTATAATGGCTATGCGTAGAGCCAGATGAGAGATAGGGTAATCAGAGGGATCATTTCATAGACTACATGAATTTCTAACCAATGTTCTGTACACCTGAAACTAATATTAACAAAAAATAAAAAAAATAAATTTGTGTGTCTGGTGAATTGCAGTGGAATCTTGCTAATTCATACTAATGACTGAGATACCCAGTACAGATTACTAAATTCTTAGAATTAAGAAGCGAGCCAAAAAAAAAAAAAGACAATAATTTGTGGTTGCTGCATCACAAATGTATCCTTTGTTCATTTTTTTTTAATTGTAAGCTAGTTGTTAATTAATTAGGTTAACATATCATTAATACTAGCAAAAATTATGTCCCTAGATGTTTCCAATATTAAATATTAGTTATAAATTAGGTGCAAGTTTATTTGGCAGTAAGTTGAAATAAAGCATTGGCAGAAGAGCAAGGCAAGATTTAGATTGGTACTAAATTCACTAAATTTGCACTTAATTTAATATTCTTTTTTTTTTAAGCTTTGGCATCAGTAGTTGGTATTAAATATGCTTTTTGATTCTCACCCAAGAAAATCGACCAGTACTACTCTAGGAAAGAGCTACCACTTACCTGCTTAAAGGAATGGCAACTGGATGTTCGCAAGGAGTTACATGGCTGTTCCTCTGGGCGTTGCCACAAATATATCAGGGGGTGAAAACAACTTCTTCTCTCCCCAGTTTTTAGAAAAACAAAGAAAGCAAGATTTGATAGAATGTAGTGAAAATATAATTGACTTTTTAAAAATGTTAAGCATTGGAGAGCTCCTTATTTTTATAGGTGATGAAAATGCAGTTGAGAGAGAGAGGGAGGGAGGGAGAAGGGGGAGAGAGGGAGAGGGAAAGAGAAAGGAAAGGGGAGAGAGAGAGAGAAAGGGTGGGAGGGAGAGAGAGAGAGAGAGAGAGAGAGAGAGAGAGAGAGAGAGAGAGAGAGAGAGAGAGAGAGAGAGAGAGAGAGAGAGAGAGAAAGGGAGAGGGGAGAGAGAGAGAGAGAGAGAATGAGCTCCCATAGGAAGATCAGTTTTACACTCTTTTCAATATACCTCTTCTGATGCTGGAAGATACTTCACACTCCTCAGAATTTTGTTATTCTTTTTTATTCTTTTAATAAGTAGGCTGTAAGACAGTATGGACCAAAGGTTTTAATTTATTTTCAGCTTATACTGTGCCCACCTAGCAGAGTTTACTAGTGAATTATATTCACTCCATGAACTTGTATGAAGTGACTGAATGCTTATGCTATGTTATGTGGAGTCCTAAGGATACCAAGTTGTGAACCTTTCCTTTGGGGATCTTACATTCTTGAGCAGGAAAAGGAAAATAAGCAATTAAATACAATAGGATGTTTCTATGATGGAGGATAAGTGCAGATTGCTATGAAAACACAAAACAGGTGAAACTAGCTCAAGATAGTAAGGTCATGAATAGCATCCAGAGGGAAATAGTTGATATGAACCTTGATGAATGCTGAACAACTAGCTAGATGGAGAATATTGGGGAGATGTTTAGGGAACTTCACCCAGTTCATGGTGGAGAGGGAATAGAAATGAAACTATAAAGTAGATTGAAAACAGTTTATAAAGGATTTGATATACTATGTGAGCCACTTAAGTTTCATTTGGTTGTTGGCAGGAACAGTATTAAAGATGAACAGTATTAAAGATGAACAGTATTAAAGGGGAGAAGACTGCAGGCAAGAAGCACAATGAGGAGCCTTGCCATAGCCCAGCTAAGATTTGACAAGGGCCTGTTGGGGTCTGTTGTTGCTACCCTGAATATATTTCCTCCCCTAGCAAAATGTAGGATTTATGGGAATCTACCCTTCACCCCACCACTAGCTTATAGTTTGACTGAGATGACTTCACAACTCCAAGAATAATTGTTAATTAACTAAGCTTGTCAGCAAAGTCCCCTCATTTGGCCATAGTAATTAAATCAGGAGTAGGCATGTGACTTGAGTGGGACAAATGAGGCCAAAGACTATCTGTTTGGGCTGGGGCTAATGGAAGACAATCTCCTGGTTCTTCTGGAAGAACTACTGAAAGTAGCATTCTCTTTTCCAGGACCAGGAAATACATATCCTGGATGCTATTGGCTGCCATATTGTGAACCGAAAGAAAACGCACCTTTGGATGAAGCTAATGCTATGGAAAACAAACAGAGAAAAGCAAATGTACTTAAAGTAAACTTACTTTAAGTTTACTCTAACTTGAGAGTCTTAGAGTTATGTAGTAATATTGACACTATTTATTTAAAATCATTTATACCATTAAAGTGGGTTTTCCTATAACTTGGACATTCCTGTTCCTGGAAGTAACTTACCTGCTAAAAACCTGTCTGTGGCAGTGACAATCTGGATAAAGGTGGAAAATTAGGTGACCTCTTCCAGTCATTTCATTCTTACAGTTCCTTCTCGCCCTTAGTTTATTAAGAAAATGTCAACCCTGCAGAGAGCAGGCTGATGACTGAAGAAAATGGCAAAAAACATCACAAGAGTCAAATTACTCCTCAACAGTCCTCTGACAGCTTTTCTCCCTTCCTCTCTGTTGCCTGCCTGCCTTTGGCTGCCAAGGATTTGCTGTTTGCTTCTCACTTCCCCCATTCTATCCACACTGAGAAGATAATGTGCCCAGCGAGCTCCAGAACAGAAAGATGACTGTCAGCACACATTTCACCAAGAATGAAAATAATCTACCTGTGTAGAGCCACCTCTGCTCACCAGAGCTGAGACCAGGTTGG
>PVKZ01003996.1:0-102587 GCA_004027375.1 Macroglossus sobrinus
TTTCTCCTCCTCCTCCTCCTCCTTCTCCTCCTCCTCCTCCTCCTCCTCCTCCTCCTCCTCCTCCTCCTTCTCCTTCTTCTTCTTCTTCTTCTTCTTCTTCTTCTTCTTCTTCTTCTTCTTCTTCTTCTTCTTCTTCTTCTTCTTCTTCTTCTGTAACAGGATTTTATCAGCATTGAGGACAACAAATAAAACAAAAATACATTCTATTAACTTTTCAGCAGTTACTTTAGATGTCAGGGATATTCCAGCACCAGATTTATAATGAGATGAGCAAAGAACTTTCCTGCAACACCAACTTTAAAGAGGGGGAGGTGCTCTAAGACTCAGTGATTAAGAACAAATTTAGTGTTACATTTAAAAAATCAAAATCAGGGCAAAATATTTATGATGAACAAAATAGCAATAATCTTAATAAAGACAAGTTATTTTAAAATTCAGATTTGTTTAGTATAAATTAATGTTTATAATGTTTGCCCAAGTTAATATTCATATACACGTTTATGCAACCATTCATGCAATAAACTTGTAGCGACTGCCAATATAAGAATGTTGAACACATGACCTTTGACCTGGAAAGGCTTATAATCTAATGTGAGGTGGTGAAGTTCATTAGGGTGAGGAAAGAATAAAGTGTTTGCAGTTAATATTAAGGCAAGACAAAAATAGGAGAGTATAATTACGTAGGTATCAGTAATATAGGTATTTAAAAGACAAGCTAATTGATTTTGACTGGAAAATGTGTGTGTGTGTGTGTAGTAGTAGTAGTAGTAGTAGTAGTAGTAATAGCAGTAGTAGTAATAGTAGTAGTACCAGCAGTAATAGTCCTGAGCAGCCTTCATGAAAAATGTGACTTTTTAACTGTGTAAGATTTTGTTAGAAAAGGTGACGGAAAGGCAGCCTGGGCTGAAAGAATGAAGTAGCAAAAGCACAGAGACTTGAGGATAGAGAGGAAATACAGGAAAGAAGGCAGTGTTTGTGGCAGATCATATGTGTGTATGATCAGATATGATAGCTGGGCTTGTGGTTGGAGTTTGACTACTAAGAGCACCCATAATCTGCTGGATTCTGGAGTCTGGCTCTCCAGGGTGAAGGCCAGAGCTATAAACACTCTTTCAAGTGTGGGATCCCCACAAATGAGAGAACCCACTGTGTTTCTAAATGCAGCAGTGTTTTGGAAGTTGGTAGCTCTGACCTAGTAAACTTAGCCAAGGAGGTTTAGTTAAGCATCCAGGAAAACATGCTGCCTCCAGAATTCAGCTTTGAACTGACAAAAGTAATTATTCACTCTCCCATCTGTCTCACATGCACAGTGAATCAGAACTAAGGTAATATATCTTTAGAACTTGCCCTCAGTTTCGATGTCTCGTGAGTGATGCCAGTCACTGTGCATCCGGTTTTGAATGACTGAAAATCATTTCTTTAAGAAAAAAACAAAGCACATCAAAGAGCAATCATTGTTGTAAATTGTACACTCACTTCTAGAGATGTAGCGTCTTTGGCCTTCACTTGAAAGCTGTGGTGTTGAGTCTTTTAGGAGGTGGAAGGTAATGGCTTTAGACAGCAGAAATAAACGAGAACCTCAGGAATCTTTCTGGTTTGGCCTGATGGAATCCAGTGGCAAGTACATTGTATGTATCCAAGATGAATAAAAACCTTATGAAAATGTAAGCAAAATTGCATAATATGTCTTCCTTGATCTTACCTGATCTTAACCATAATGCTTGTGACCTTCTCCCTGTCTCTCCACCCCCTCCACACACACACATTCTTCTTAATCCCAAGTATTGTGTGTTGTGGTTCCTTTTTGGTTTTGACCAAATTTCCAGCTATTTAATTATTGGCAATTTCCTTTCTACATTAAGATATTGTAGTTGGAAAGGAAAAAAGGAAAGAAAAGAAATCTCTCTTTTTTTTTTTCTCTTTAGTCATTAGAATAGAATTAGGGCTATTCTAAATGGTCACATTTGAGAATGTATATTTTGGCTATATAAAGCCTTTATGTAACTCTTATTTTTAAGCAAAAATATTTTCAAACAGAATACAATACCCTAATATCTATAGCTAGTGATTTACATTGAAAACTGAATTGGGATTATCTGTGATATTACTGTGTTCTTGTATTTCTTAGAGTTTTTGTATTTCTAAAATTCCCTAGAAACTAAAGCATACTCACTTATAACACTCACTATTTAAAAATAAGTGATATTTACACCTAAAACAAAATAGCATTTCAAGCTACCCTAGAAGGAACAAAACTTTCATTCTTTTTAATTCTTTTCATTTGGCTGTATGAGAAACATTTTACCTAGCTCATTCAGAAAATGTGCAAACCTGGCTTTGGACACTAATTTTCTAAAATGGATGGGCCAAGGCTGGTTTGCATACATTTCTTGCAATCATTGCACGTGACTGGAAGACTAACAGTGATTTATAGTAATCGCCTGTCATTAGTCTATGCCATGCTCACCTACACAATCCATCAATTGTCCTGACAATGCCCAGGGCTCATAACTTACCTGAGGTTATTTGGTTCTTGTATGAGGAAACACACACCAAGCGCCAATGTTCCAAGAATGAAACACTGGCCCTCAAGGCCTGCTGTTCCAACTTCCATAGCAGCATGGAAAAAGGAGTCATGAGCATGTTGACTGATACTTGACTAGTAGGTAAGAAGTAGTCTCCTAACAATGTGTATCACACAGGCAGAGAAGACAAGTGTGGTTTACTAAGGCAGGTTCTTCATCCTCAACATTACTGACATTTTGGATGAGATAATTGTTCATGGTGGAGGTCTGTTCTGTGCAATGCAGCATGCTTTGAATCTATCCACTAGATGCCAATAGCATTATGATGATCAAAAATATCCCCAAACATTGCCTAATATTCACTGGGGCAGAATTTCTCTGTACTAATGGAAAAGTAAGACTAAGCTTGCATAATTGGCCAACACTAAATGCATGAAGTATATAGCAGTCTATAGCATAAGAGAAATAATAAGATAAATACTTATTAAAAATACTTTAATGTATATACACACAAAGCATAGACTGACACTTTTGGAAAACTTATTGGGGGAGGGAAGTGGTAAAAATAAACCTCCACTATTATGGTACTTCTAAAGCACTCATCTTTGGAAGAAAAGTTAGAATGTGAGAATGGTAGAAACTTCTTTCTACATTGATCCTTATTTGACCAACCCTTTGGTTTTAATTCTATCCTTCTAGCTAAGAAAAATAATTATAATTTTTCTTCCCCATGATAGCTTATTAACTATTTTAAATAATGTATACTGTATCTTTCTAAAACCCCATTTCAACATTTTTATCACACAAAATAAGACATAGATATAAATTTCTTCATATTTTTAACTTCTTTCCCCTAATGGAGCTTTGCTTTATTTATATTATTTTTAAAACATGATTTCCAGGATTAAAATGGAAACTTCAATCACTTAGAAATGCTTTTGTCTGAAAGAAAGAGAAAATCCAGTACAGATTTAAACATTTAAAAAATATATATTCTTACAAAACAAGAATTTCAAAGATGATTGATTGTAACATTGGTTCAGCTGCTCATGGACCTCATGTCTAGCTGGTCACCTGCCTTACCATCATTAATACAGAGCAAGGAGGGAAGGTGGAATGGATGTTAGCACTAGCGGTGTCTGCAACATACATTATCAATGCAGAATGGCTAAAGAATCACTGTATATAGGCAGTGTGTATATAACTGTATCAATATACTTAAAGAGCCTAGTTGCCTCTTTGCCAACTATATGACATGGCTGATACTCTATTTAAATGTATCGTAGAAACTATTCCATGGCAATATAATTTCTTTGTCTCTTGGGAGTACATCTCCCTGACTTTAGATTTTTGATTTCTGAAACTGTATGTTATTTGCTATTATATCCTAATATTATTACAGGTCATTTTCACAGGTAATCTCTAAATATATTTTTTAAATTATCAATATACATCAATATGTTCTAATCTTAAGAGCAAAATTTTCACTTGCAAGAAGTTATTTATTAGAAAATTGTCATTCACAATTTTTTTCTATTACATTGAGTTTCCTAATTTAGCTTCTGGAAGCCCATGTATTCTCTAAAAATTATATATAATATTTTGTGTACATTTATTAAGAGAACCGCAGGTTTAATCAGGTTTTTAAAATGGTATTCGGCTCAAGTTTTAAGTTCTCATACAATATAGATTTCAAAAAAGGATAAGTGGAAGATTGAAAGAAAAGTTCTCTGAGAGAATGTTTTCAGGAAAATAGGTTAGCCAGAGAAAACCTATTGTGGAGAGATTTCTGTTTCTTCCCAAAAAAGCATCTTCAATGACAGACCTGATTTCACATCAAATTCTGTCACTGAGTTCTTCTAATGGAAAACTAGTCAAAATACAAAAAAGTTTAGGAGTGTATCTCTACTGAATTATGAGTTTAAAAATAATGGGCTCCATAAACACTGCTGCTATGAAAATAGTTTTATTTTTTTAATAGGAGAAAGACACAACATGTTAAGCTCTCTTTTCTATAGGTTCTAGACCCATTTCAGCAAATGTCTTTTAAAGGCTGTACTAATGGATTTATACTAATTCATGGAGAATCTCTGACTGTCCTTCATAGGACCAATGTCAAGGGAACTTGTAGGATTTAGGAGCGAGATTTATCATTTTAAAGGAACCAGAATTTGATCATGCCTACATTAAATAGAGCCAGATTAAGGAGCTAGACACATTTATTGAATAGCACATTTTAAGTCTTCATCTTCCTGATTAGAGGAGTTTTAATTGCTCGTAAAATGACTTGCAGATGACTGGACAATTTATTACACTATTGCACACATTTGGTTTAATGCACTTTGAAAAAGAAATATGTCCAATTCTACATGAACAGCTTATACAAAAACTTTGTTTGCAATTTAAATTTGAGGCCTCTTTAGTTCAACGACAACAATGACTTTTCAGACATGTTGAAATGTTTTTCCAGGTAAAGGCATACAACTGGGAAAACAAAACAAAAAAAAAACAATAAAAATCCATCCTCTTCCTCAACCAATGAGGAAGATTCCCCAGAGCCAGGTCAGATGAACCAAGTTCATGAGGACTGTGTAACTTATTGTTTGTCATTTGCTTGTTTTGTACCCGAATGAATATCAAGGGCAATGATTTCCACTTGACTGTTAACTATTATGCCTCTATCAAAGTTAGCTTAGAGGAGGATCTAATTTCAAGCCTTTGTGCCAGCTTTAGCATTTTTCTTATATTCCCACTTGTATCATAGCCCCAGTAACTAGGTCTTAACCTTGTTCATTCTACTTAAGGGTCAGCCTTAAGCCTTTCTAGTACTTGACTGTAAACTAAAATATTTTTTTGTTTTCACCTTTGTTTTCATTTTTGTAAGCACTATAAGAAACTGTCACGCATTTAGCAGCTTAAAACAACAGCAAATCATTATTTCACAGTTCTATATACGTCTGGGCTTGGTATGGCTCGGCTGGGTCTCTGCTCTATCACCAGATTGTAACCAAGGTGTCAGTAGGGCTGCATCACTTTCTGGAAGCTCCGAGAATGAGTCTGAGTCCGGGTACCTTTGTGTTGTTGCTAGAATCTAGTTCCTTGCAGTTGTAGAACTAAGGTCTCAGTTTCCTTGCTGGCTGTTGGCTGAGGATTGTTCTCAGCTTCTATATACCACCTGCATTTCTTGGCTTGTGGCCTCACTTCTTCATCTTCAAAGCCGGCAATGGAGTATGGGATCCGTCTCATGCTTGAAATTTCTCTGACTTCCCCTTCTTTCTTCCTTCTCTCTTTTAAAAGTTTATGTGATTATATTGCACCGCCCCCCACCAGTTAATTCAGGATATTACTATTTTAAGGTTTGTTGGCTAGTAACATTAATTCCATCTGCAAAAGACTTTCTTGGCATTACCTGGATTAATGTTTGGATGACTAATGAAGGAATAAGAATTATGCAGGGACACCTTTAGAATTCTACTTGCTACAACATGTCATCCCAGGAACTGAAGATCTGTCTTAAAATCAAGGAACCAAGTTCTTGCTACCACCATCTATCTTGGTTTCTCTACTTTCCTGGCCTAATACTGGCCTAATACTGTCTAAAATATCAGAGTTACATGTTTCAAATATATTCTTTATCACATTTCTTTACTTGCAAAGACATCATTGACCATTTTCTGAACTCTCTTAATAATGATTTTCTGCCTAGATTGCCATCCATTCATTTATTCATCCATTGATTCATTCATTCTTTCATTTAACAAGTTCTATCAAGTACTTATTGTATTCAAGGCACCTTCGAAGGTAATATGGCAGTGAAAAACAAACGAACGAACAAGATACAAACAAATAAGCAAAAAAACAGACTGTGCCCTCAGAGTATGTACATTTGTATCATATATTTATGTATATGATATCAGACATATACAAATGAGTATATCATGAAATCTCAACCTTTGGTAAGTGCTATGAGGAAGAAAGAAAGAGGAATGGTTCAGTCTGATTTAGGGTAATCAGAATGCCTCTCTGAGAGATAACATTTAAGCAGGGATTTGAAGGGAGAGAAGCAAATGTCTATCTGGGGGAGTGTGTTTTAGACAAAAAGTTCTGGTCACGTTTTGTGCTTATTAGAGTGAAGGGAGATAAAGTAGCTGGAGTAGCAGACCAAAGGGAGGGAAACAGAAAAAGAAGTCAGAAAAGGGTGGAAACTGATCCCATGGGGCTGTGAAGGCCATGGAAACAACATCCATTTGTTTGTTTTTTGTTTGTTTTGTTTGTTTGTTTGTTTTAATTTTGACTAAGATAAGGTTGGATAAATTTTCACAAAAGAGTTAAATCATCTGAATTATCACTGCCCAGTCTGGCTGCTGAAGGAAACAGGAGGCCCTATTAGAAGGCATTTGCTATTGTCCAAGATGGAATGATTGGTGGCTAGTAGTGGAGGAGTGAAGAAATGGTTGTTTTTAGCATAATCTTGAAGGAAGAAACATCTATTGCTTGTTCTTGTACACTAATATTCTGTCTGACCTGCCCACAGTGGGTCACAGCACCAGGTACCTCATCAGAGTTTCACCCATATTAGTTCTTATGTCTTTTGTATCTTATGCCTGATCCTATCCAGCTCTAAAGTCTGAGCTTCCATCTTTGAAACTGCAAAAAACTATACAACTAAAAAACAAGAGGAAACATTTTTGAACAGGCAAAGAGATAGTAAAGAGGCTGGAGAGTAAATATACAATCTGAATACATTCTTTATAATGTCTAGTAGGTACCAGACTTGTTTAGAGAATGAATAGGTGAGTGGTTCTCAACACTTGTAAATGAAGAATTTTTTTAACCTAAAACCAGTTCAACTACCATTCCTCAAACTAGTCTACTTGCAAGCAATTAAGAAACATACTTTTCTGCTTTCTAAAATTTAGATGTTTTTAATAATAAATAACAACAGCAAAAGGTCTGTAACTCCAGTTCAAGGAAAACTCCAATGAAAGCTGAAAAAGAAAGACAAAATGCTGTGGGCATCCAGAAGTGGAAAGAGAATCCATATTACAGCAAATATTATGACTTTATGATAGAATGGGGTCCTGGGATTTCTTCTTTTCTTCCTCTATTTCTGGGAACTGCCCCAAGATGGTTAATTGTTGTTGGATTTGATTCTCTATCTATGAGATGGTCATGGAAAAGAAATGAAGAAAAGAAAGCTGAACTCCTTTGTTTGTGTCTACATTGAGACCTATAATCCTTCATTTTGGGGAAAAACATGAGTTTAATTTAATAGATAAAGTGATATCAATAAACACCCCACGGAATCTAGGAATTAAAGACAGTTTGGACTTTTCAAATATCTATAGTTCCATTTCTAACTATCTCGTTTGTTCATTCTATTCCTAATCTATAAGCTACCCCCAGCATCACTTTTATGCCTATGACCTTGTATGAACCAGCTCATTATTAGCTATGAAAAAGTTTGTAAGGTTAAATACCATGTTTTTTTTTAATCCTTCCACACAATTTATTAGTTTTCTAAATCAAATTCTTTCTCCTTAAACAACAGTCCTTTGTATGTTCTAAGCTCTTGCCTCTACTCTTGCTGCTTGCCTGATTCTCCAGAGTTTCCTTGCCATTTTTTATTGGAATTTTATAAATGCTTTTGCTTTTACACAGGGAGCCCACACATTAGAGCATCTAAATACTTCCTCCGATTTCTCCAAACTCACAGTCTTTAATCCATTATACACTCTCTCTCTCTCAGATTCATGGTCCATAGGGATTTAAGACTCTCAGTGCTTACAGGAGTTAATAATTGATAATAAATAAAGTGCTTAAGCAACAGTGCCTGGCACTTGGCAACAATTAGCTGACTGGTAACAGTTATCATGATGTGATAGTCACCTGTAATAGTGGAATCTTAAGACCAAGGTCAAAGAGTCATGGGAGAAAGTCTGTGAGGTGTTTACCACAGGTCCTGACCCAAAGAGATGTTCAACAAATCTTGGCCATTTATGATGGCTGTTTACATACAATGTTTTTTAAAAATATAAGTGCTTTAAATAATTTCTTTAAAAAGTAAACATCTTATAAAGAAGAAAATTTAAAGTACACAATTCTGAAATATTATTGAATATGAGAAATTCCGTGTTTGCAGTGTATGCTAAACATAATGATTTCAGGTTAAAAGGAACCAATGTCCTTAGAAAACTTAATATTATAAATCTGTCAGCAAATCTTTGTTAGTGAATGTAAATTCTTTTTGAATTTTCATGCATGAAGCAGGTAGATTATGTTGCTTGCTGTTTTTAATTTAATCCCAGAGTTTTGATGCTAGACAGACTTACAGGGTGATAATCTGGTGAGAAGACTTGAAGTCCAAGTTCCATGGTACTCTAAGATTGAGAAAGTTTTAATTGTGCCAAAGTGGATGAAGGGGGGTAGAAATTATGTTGTGCCTAGAGTTTCATTAAAGCCTGTCTTAATCCTACTGCTGTAATGAGAATATTTAAAATAAATGAACAATAGTTTTCAACCCTAAAACATATTATATGTACATACTTTAGGGTACATACTTTACCCTAGTTTACAATTTACATTTATTATGCCCACTGGAACCACAAAGCCAATGTTTAATTTTACAATTTAAAGTCACACATAGGGAAATGCTTTACAAAATAGAATATTGTTCCTTGATGAAAAATATTACAGTATACGTCCCAAATGACTCAGTTCAAATGGTTTACCTGAATAAGAAGACTGTTGTGGAATGCAGGCTATAAGACACAGTAATGCTTTCAATAGCTCATTTGAGTTTGAAATTTGTCAAAGCTGAAGAGATGTTTTAAATGATACCTTGCTTAGTTTTCCAAGATATATATTTTTTTGTTTTTCAGCTGCATTATGTTTACTGAAAAACATCATCACTTCTGGAAAATTGAGAGTAATAGACAGCTTACATTTTACTGCTTATTTACATACAACATGCAAATCTTCAATATTTTACTCTACTTTTAAAGCATCTTTCAAGATTTAAAAATCTCATTTCTACCTACTTAAGTTTATTTTCTGAATTTACTCACAGATTCTAATAGAGAAATCAACTGCTTGTGCCACTGTTTACATTAAATTGAATATATTTCTGCAATCTTTTCAGTTTTCTGCAGTCTATTTACAAAGCATGTACATGATTTTCTCTGACAAAAACATCATACTAAAATGTACAAATTATTTGTCAACTTCTATATTTATGTCATGTTTGAGTGTGTAATGCAAAACCACCATCCGGAGACTATATATATATATATATATTAATCAAAAGTCTAGCCTCAAAAAGTCACACAAGAATTTGATCATCTATTACCAATATGCTCTCATTATGGGATGAAATGTTTCTAATATATTGTGAATTGTTAAAGCAAAGACTGAGATATAGAAGCCAAGTATTCACTATGGATATAATACACTGCAAAGCTTAAACAAAGTAAGGCCAAATATACATAAAAAATTGTATTTTAAAAACTGAGCAAGTTTGTTTGAAAAGAATGCTTGAAAAGAGCGCTGATGTCTTGGTAAGTGATGAAACATGACTCATCTAAAAGTCTGCTACTTCACCCTGACACTCTTCAAGTTCTGATGTCACCTTAAACATGTTCGATGTACATATAGCTCATGTCACCAAACACTATATTAAAATGACCATTAGATGCAATTTCCCTAACTTTGGGTATCAAGTTGTTCTCAGCCTTGTCAAAAAGTTGAGTTCTTTCTTGTAAACTGAAAAAAATGATATAGAATAAAATAGTAACTCAGAAATATCACATTTGATAGTTGATCACTGAAGATGTTAGCACCTTGATAAAAATTAGTTGTTCATTGGATGAGTCAAAGGAAAATGAAAAAAGATAATGCTCTGTTTTATCACAAATCACAATTTTCCTTACCGTGTTAGAATTAGGGTCACTCTTATGTGGCAGTGCCTTATAGGATGATGGGCCATTATTTGTTTTTTCATTTGACCTACGGATCAGTTGGTAGCACTATCAGGTAATTACCACAGAGAGCAGACATAGCTAAAGTGCTAGTGATATTAGGAGTGCAATAAACTGGGTTAACTACATGTACATTTCAGTCCTATTCTTTTTTAAAACCAACATCTCCTAACAACATATTCCTTTATTTTTCCCACAAAATCTGCATTGAGATTTATGGTATCATGGCACCAAAAAGACATTTGTCAGATTGAATGCTTTTCTGATTTGAACATCGTGTCTATTTCCATTTTTTTTGTTTCACTAATGCTTGAGTTTTATTTCAATATGTTCCCATACATTAATTGACTAGAACCCAATTATGCATTATAGATTGACGTGTTTCATAATGACATAACTTGAGAAGTCATTTCTGTAGTTTATGTTAACAGAGAGCTATAAAGAAGGTTGTTTTTTATCAGTGGACTTATCAGAAGAAACACAAAATTCCTTTTCTATGTGTCTATATGATAGATCAGCTTGACCCTCCACTTGGTTCTATTATAGCTTTGGATGACCATTTCTGTATCCATGGTTTTTCATTTCTTTTGTAGCTTTGAAACATTAAGAAATAATAATGTATTTTTATAGTCTCAAGTTTAATTATAAAGAGATTGATAATATTCACCAATCATGCCAATGAGATTTTACACTGAGTCATAAACTATTAGCACAATTTGGTCATTATTAAAATCAATCTTAATTCACAAACAGTGAACTCTGTGCTTTTTTGAATCTGTCCCCCTCACCTAAACCATGACAATGACCTTGTTAATAAGGAAGGAATTAATGGGAGACACATCAGAGCCAGAGACTGATCTAGTCACTTGTATGTCCAAGGGTGCTTTGCCTTATTGCTGTGACCAGATTGCGAAATCATAGAAGCAAGATGATGTGATTAGAAGTGTCGCTATTTGTTCCAAGTTCTGTTTATCACTCCATGAAACTCATTAATAGCAGTAAAAAAGTCACACTTCATCCATGGAGACCCAATATTTGTAAAAACAGTATGACTAATACTAATGTTTGAATCATTTAAATCCAATTTGTTTACCCTCATCTTACAGTCACTAGAGACTAAATAATATGAATTTTTAAGGAATGTTTCTAAAGCAGCAAAAGATGATATTTGGTTTTATTATCTGATATGACTTGGAAGTTATGTGTATACAACTTCCATAATTCATTAATAGCTCCTGTGGAAGAATGAACCTGATTCTTAATTATGTCTTAGCTTCAGTGGGAAGCTTCCATGCTATCTATGTACCCAAGTTTAAAACCTGGACCTTAGTTGTTTGAAAAAGTGTTTTTCTTATCTGTGACTTGGAAAAAATAGTATTATTGGAACCCAAAAAACCTGTTAACATAATTACAATTATTTGAAACTACTAGTCACGAAAGATTAAATTTAAAATTTTCTTAGAAAGGAAAACTATAGTATCAGAATAAGGATACATGAAGAATATATACATATATACCTGTTTCACACAGAAAGCTTTCTGTAAAAAATACAAAAGCAACCAGTGCTGCATATTCTGTAAACTCACAAAGTGTACTTTATACACAAACACGAAGCATAAATTAAAAAGTAGGACAACAGCAAAACATTTTAAATATAGAATTTGCACATATTTTTGTTAAATAAGAATAAATAATTTTATCACACAAATTCACATACCAGTTGCAAAAACAATAAATTACTTTTTTTCAGTGCTGCAACTTTTTTTGCTTGTGATTAATCCCTTAATTCTTAGTTTAATGGGATAAAACTGTTTCCACAGGAAGGCAAATTAAGTTGAATTTATTGAATAAATTAAAATAGGGCCCTTAAATCTCTAAAAAACAAGGCAGGATTTTATTTGACCCCTACTGTTCTAAAAGAAATAAATGTTATTTTCTTCTGGACTCTTTTTGTATTTAATGAAACAATCTGGAGTGTTTAGTTTCATGAGTGAGATTAGATTCTTACTAACCTGAGCATTTCAGACAAATATCTTTTGAAAAAGGCTACATAGCATCATGAATTTTAGACTATTTATTCAAGATGCAACTATGGAAAGGAGAAAGAAGTAGTTCAAAGTCAAACCAGACTAAATTAGATTGTATTACTGAGAATTTTCCCTTTGTATATCATTCTTTATATCTACCAAACACTCCATTTCTCTGAAATTCAGTTTTCATTCTAAAACATTTTTCTCAGGAGTTTAGACATACATTCCTTAGTCAATTTATAGGTACTCATACAAAAAAAAAAAAAAAAACCCTAAAGAAAGCTCCTTAAAAGCATGGAATAGTGGTTTATTCATTCTAGGCTCTCTAGGATTGTTTCAATAAAAAGTGTAAAACTTCATTATTTTAGGGGAAAATGAATAATTGATAAATCATATTTTAAAAGTCTATGAATACAGTATAGAAAAGCAGAGTAGAAAACAATCATGTTTGCTCTTCATCTTCAATTATTTTTTAATGTTGCCATCAACATACCCACCAAAGACAAAAATAAACTTTGTTATAGTTAAATTGCTTGATTAAAATTACTTTGAAAATTGAAAAAAAAAAAGTAATGTTGGCCTCTTTATTAGTTTTCTCTGCATAGGCAAATGGTTCATTTAAATTTTTATTTTTATAATTCACTTGAATGACTTTATTCCCTGCTTATGATAGCTGGTTGACCTCCATCAAATGTAGGTTACCAGCCTTATATTTCTCTAACTGATAATTTATTAAGAAAAAAAGACCATGTTTAAAGCAAAACCAATCTATGAAAAGCCAAAGAGTGATTATCAGTTTTGTAAAAAAGTTGTTTTACCAAATAATTTCTTAAGAAACTACTTAAAACAGTGAGACATCCATTCTTCTGGCCCACTGAAATAAATGTGATATAGAAAGTTCAATTACATAATTATTTTATATTAAAAATATCTTATAATAAAAATAAACTCTCATGAGCTTTAGGGAACTCAAACAAGTGGCCCCCTAACACCTTTATATGCATATCTTCACAATAGGCACATTTGGTATGATTATTATACAATTTTATAAAAACAATTCGCTTTGTGATAATTCACAAAGGAAAAAAATTCCAATGAAATGAAACACCTTAGGTTTTCTGGGGTGGAGGGGTTCAGTTTACTATCTAAAAAGAGATTTTTATGCATACGAGTGTAAAAATTTTCCATGTCAAGCTATTCAAACTTCCAACCTACCTAGGCAGGCTATAAAAAATAAAAGCACAAAAATTCTCAAAAATCATCATATTTCATCACTCAAACACTTACTGGTACAACCAAATGCTTTCCAATTGGGAAAAATCTTAAGTGTAGTATCAGTATACTTGGATTTTAAAAAATGCAGGAAATTATTGCCTATATGGTGTGGAAACAGTCTTATTGATATTAACCACTTTTTTTTCACTAGCCACATCAATGATAATCACTTCTAGATGTGGCTAACTACCAAGTGATCTTTAATATTCTTATTAACTAAGTCAACAAGAAGTCCAAAACATTGCAGGTCTTAAAGACCCTTGAACAAAACAACAAACAAGCAAAAACAAACAAATTTTAAAGGCTTGCTGGTAAGAGGTACACCAGTATTGAAAGTATTGAACTGTGATTAGAAAACTCTTTGCTGTGTGTATTGCATGTGTATTACACATTGTGAGATATCAAATGAGAGCCATAGAAAGGGAAAGCAATCGTGAAATATAAATTGAAAATGTGAAGTACATTTTTATCCTTGTAAATTCTAACATGAGGAAACTAATTTTTAGACTCTTAAATACCATTAACATACACACACACAAACACGACTTCTACAACCTAATTAGGCATTAATTTGGCTGGCTGCCTGAAAAAATACAGGCCATCAAAGGTTTAAGTAGATGGACCCGTGTATGTATGTAAATGACTAGATACACTGAGATCCTTTTCTTTTCAGATTTTCTCAGAAGATGCTTGCTGTCAAAATGTTCTTTGACTAAAATTTGATCTCCCGTTGTCTAAAAGTATACTAAATTTTATTAAAACAGCAGCAAGTTTTTAATTTCCAGTAAAACATCCACAGCTCTTTCTGGAAACTGAAAGGAGTTGAAATAGCTGCAGACCTACTTTGGTCAAACACTTTTTTTTTTTTAATAGAAATATATATATATATTTATATACATATATATATATTTAATAGAATCAAGTGATATAAAGTGACATACCAAGGGATAATGTTTACAAACAATAAAAATAAGCTACTGTGTATTATGGGTGAAAATGATTATGATGCCTTTGAAGACATTCTGTAAGAGGTAGGTGACAAATGGGAGACTGCTGTTCTGCCATCTTCAAATGTTGCCTGATTCTACATTCATCAGTGTTTTTTTCATTCTTGAGGGCCTACGGGATGTTCATTAACTCCCAAGTTTTTTTTATATTCCAAGGTCACCACTGTCACATGAAACAGTGCACATTTTCATTTGGTCAAAGGGAGCAGATTCTGCCCATAATCGGACTTCTGTTGGCAATGACACTGAAGCGTGACTTTCTGTACTTTAGGTAGACCTCTTCTTGTTCACCACGCCCAATTAGTGATGAATCATCCAGTTATCTCGGCACAAGATTGTAACCACGGGCTAACACTTCTTCAGCAAACATTGCTTAAATGCAGAAGGCCTCTGAGAGAGAAGACATCCTTTTGCTAACTTCCGGTTTCCATCCTGGCACTGTACCGTCCGAGTGTGCCATCCGGTGTCACAGGTCCTAGAGCAGGCAAGCCATGGGCCTGTCACCCACTGAAGCTGTGGAGTGTGCGATCCTACTTTATTGCTGCCATGGTTGGTGACAGAGTTTCCTTTCTGAGTGGACTTATTGGGAACAAAAAAACTGTATCGGACATCTAATGCTTTAGTTGGGTCTGTAGCAAGAATCTGCACTATTAGAATTTCCTTTGTGGCTGAGTAGCCCATCCCATGCAAGAAGTCATCCCTGTGGCTCCAGCCGCTGTAGTTCATGACTGTTCCATTGATGTCGATGATTGTTTCCGAAGTGGAAATCATGTACTTTCCATTGATAAGGTACTCACCATTTTTTTTCTTCAGGGCTAAGTAGGCAGTGAATCTAGTCTGGTCTTTGGCTTTGAACTGTCTGACCTTTATGTGGGTTGCACCTTCAGGAATCCTCACAACATCAGTATAACCCTTACTGGAGACAGGAATGTCCACAGCAGAGAGAGGAAGAGAGAGAGAGAGAGGAAGGAAGAGAGAGAGGAAAAAATAAGCAAACACTTAACAAATGGATAAACGAATAGAAAATCTCTAAAAGTCTTGCCTTAACATAAAAGTTTAATGTATTTAAGATATTAGTTTAATTTTGGTTTTAAAAATTAATTTTCTTAAAATAGAATTGTGGTTACACTATCATTATATACATTTTTATTATGATGTTCAAAAATTAGGATGATGTTAGCAATCTGCCTTCATTTAAAAATTTTATACTAACTTTATATAGAAATTTACAAAAACATTACGCATCAAATCCTATCATCCTTACAAAGCTACTTTATGTTCTGGCACAAGTGGGGTATATATAAACACAAACACAAAAATCTGCCCTTGATTTCATAAAAATGTTTAAATTAGTGTTTCTCAAACTTGTTTGAGTATTAAATCACATGGAGATATTAATTTTAATCTAATTTTGACCCCCAGAACCCAAATCAATTAAATCCTCATCTTTCAGGATGGGGCACAAAAAGCAGTCCTTTTGGATTTTATCACACTGTTCCAAATGACCAGTCAGGAAACCACGGACTTAAGTGTTGTTGAACAAGGGACAGAGTAGAAACTCTGCTTCCATTTCTGCTAGAACTATGGGTTAACTGGCAGGAAGAAATGGAACATAAAATTCTGTAAGTGGGTCTACAGCCATGCCACCCTAAACAAGCCTGATCCTGTCTGATCTCGGAAGATAAGCAGGGTCGGGCCTGGTTAGTGCTTGGATGGGAAACCACCTAGGAATTCCAAGTGTTGTAGGCATAAAAAATAAAAAACAAGGGATTGTAAACTAACAAGGTCCTTGTAATCTGTGAGGTCCACCAAAGGTTGCCTCACACACACAAAAAAAAATCTGTAACTGGATAACCAGAGCTTGCTAGCATTATTAAAAGAAAAAATAAAAAACTCTAATGCCTTAGCAAATTTCCCCAAATGCTTAGTGTCTATGAAGCATTATGGTAGGTTGAGTGACACTTTATAGTAGGTAACAAATAAGATAGATCTCTAATGACCCATCCTTCGTTCAGGAAAATGGGCAAAGGCATAAATATCTCTAATACCCATCAGCTTGCCAAAAATGCTAAGATGGAAATGCTAGCAAGCAGCAAAGGACTATGCCAGTGAGAAAGAGTCATCTTTTACCAAAATCTTTGCCTCTATAAGTAATTTCATAGTAAAATTTCTGCATCTTTTACTTTCCTAATCATTTAAATTGCTCATGCAGTTTGACTGATGTGTATAAAATTTAATTATTTATTTTCAAATTCTTACTCAAGCTTAGAGGTTTGGGGCAACTCATTCATATACTGAAAATACAAGTGTGTTTCCCCCATTCAAGCATTTCCTATGACTGGAGAGGAGCCTTCTCCCCAGGACAGCCCCTGTCTATGGGGCATCTGGTCTACCATGACTGCCAGACAAAAGTCAGAACTTCTTACTGTGTTGAAGAGAGAAGAAACAATGCTGATGATATTGCTGATCCATTCAACTTGACCCATTATTTTTATTTTTTAATGGATTTTGGATCAGCTTCATTACAAGACTTTTTTTTTTGAAGCATGTGATATCAAGAGATGATAAGAAAATCTGCAGTGGCTTTAAACCAAGCCAGGAGGGAAATTGGAGATAATATCTCGTCTTACATAAAAAGCATATAAAGTGGGGATGTGTTAAAGTGTTTGAACAAGTTCACTCCAGAGCTAATATCATGGCAAAGCTAGGCTTTAAAGATGGGCCTCCTGACTCTTATATACTGTCCTTTACTCTGGCTTTCACCAGCCACGTAAAATTGGGTAAGTCCTAATTCACAGTTTTCATTCACTCATTTGTAAAACAAATCATTGATCATTTCTAGGGTGACTTGCACCTTTGAAAAAATAAAAATGCAGACTATAATTGAATTTGCAGGGCTTGTGACCTAGATGGCCCCACACTATTAGGATGAATAATGATTATGTCACTAGCAAATAGGATTAGCAATGCATATTTTAATTCAGAATAAATTCTAAAGCCATATGATTTTTTTATCACATCAAAGATAGTTTTTTTAAGTATTAACATGGTTTGTAATTATTTTAATAAAACTTTCCTGTTAATATGGTTTGCCTATTACTCTTCACTAAACGAACACAGGACATCAGGACTACAGGTGTGCTTGGCCAGTGCACTCGGCATAAAAGTGGTCTGGTGAAGAAGAAAAACAACAGTGCATCCAGCAGACTCTTTAGCTGGCTCAGCTATCCTTGCTGATAGCATTATATTTTATGCCAGAAATTGGGACCTTATAAACTTAATGTTCAAAGCAAAAGTATAATCAAGGATCATGAGAAGAAGCAGGGAACAGACACTATTCTTTATAGAGCACCTTTAAACTGAGATAGTTAAAATGGAATTGTCTATACCACGGCAATTGACTCAAATTTTGCAACAAGAGATGTTTTCTCAGGAAAAATATAGCACCATGAGAATTTGTTAAGAAAAAAAATAGTAGTTAGGAAGGAAACGAGCCCTCCTTTCCTAAATTATGTTTCAAGATAATGCTAAAATGGGATGGCACTGACTTTTTTTTCAGTTTTCATCCTGCGAGACCTTGACATCATGGCCACGAGTTTACTGGCTTCCAGAGGCGCCATGAAGTTTCGGCAGCCAGAGCTTTCACCTCCTCTCCTTCCCTTCTCACATTTGTCCTGTGTCACCAGAGCCCTGCAAGGCCTCCTCCCACAGACAGCCTATGATGTAACATGAGTCCTCCTTTATCAGCTTTGCAACAGTCTAAAGCTTCGTTCAGTCCATGCGCAAGCAATTACTGTATTACATTACCTTTTTTTATTGAAGGTACCTATAATCTTGGTACAACTGGAGTTGTCTCCTCCACACACTCCACACTTGTCATACTGCAGCTTTGAGCCAATGATGCCATCACAGCCAGTCCGTACACACTTCCCCCGGACGCAGACGGAATTACTGTATGGCCTACATTCAGTTCCATCCGTCACCTGAATATGAGAAACACATTAGTGGTGGGAAATAATTGTTCCGGGGCACTTAATTTCCTAGTTAACAAAGCAAGTTCTAATTTGTGAATTTTGAATTTGATTGGAATAGGTAGTATATTGAAAAATAAACAAAGAACAAAAAAACCCCCTATAATTTCCAGGAGTATCTAACTAAAGAATCCTTGACATAGTGGCAGAAATAAGATCTGGGACAAATCTGGGTTAAGCACTTACTCTCTTGAGCTTAATTCTGAATATGTTTGAAGGACCCAAGTACTCATCTCCATTTCTGTACATGCCCCCATTGGATAGTCTTGCTTTTTTACACTGATAGAAGCATTCTTCTCACTCAGCATGTGGGACTGTCTGTCATTTGTGTGAAGGGCAGAACAAGAGCAGGCTCAAGAGCACAGAGATGTTGCTTTGTTGCATAACTGTTATTATAGCAATAAATCTGAAAATCTACACCTGACATTCAAAACCTCGTAATGGTCGAAAAGCCCTCCTTATTGTGTCAAACTATGAGATGCTGAAATCAAGACATGTTAGTGTAGGAAAAAGAGTCTGGGGGAAGTTAGGGAGAAGTACTTAGTGGAAAAAACTGAATATGTTTAGATAAAAGAAATATTATGTATTTATAAAGCTAGTTATAAAGTAATATATATGGGTTATTTGTGGTTTGTGCATATGAGGGTATATAATATGTGTATATACAAAGAAACATATTTTATATTTGTGTGTATACAAAATTCTACATATATGTGTGTGTGTGTTTACGTGTATGTGTGTGTAAATTGAAGTAGAGTACATTTCGATAGGCTAATAGCGTGCCAGATAGTTATACTCCCAGGTGATGCTTCTGTTTCTATTACTCTATAATACTTAAAATAAAAATGTATTATTTTGTAATAAAAATAAATTATTTTAAAAATTACATTAGTTGGACAGTAATTTATCTTTCAATAATGTTATAAATATCTGTAGGTCAGTTACAGAAATGATTTAAAATGTAGTATCTGTTTGCAAATTAGGTAAACAGTATTTTAAATTGCTGCATGACATTAACTGTGAGAAATAAAACTGCAATAATTTAAAAAATATTTTGTGAAAAATAAGGCGTAATTTCACACACATATAATGTGTCCAGCCAGAGAGACATTGATTCATACTAAGGGTGCAAGGTATTTAAAAGTCTAGGTCAGAGATGATGATCTTGAAATCTATCTTCATGAGTCACCAAATAAATTCTTGACTAAATGATAGAAAAATAAACTTTTTTTTTTGTTTTACAGTCCCATTTATAGATGTGCTTAGGAAATACTAGCCTTTTTTACGGCTATTTTGAAGTTAAGACGACACTTCGCCTTCCTTGACAGAGAGGAAGACCATACTAAAAAATAGTTTCTAAAACCTTTGTTCTGTTCACAAAATAATTTTAGGTATTCTATTAATTTTATTAATGTTTGAAAATATTGTAATTATAGAGATAAAAATAAAACCTCCCAAATAATGACTGTTTACACTGGGTATCTGCAGGCTCCATTCCACCAAATGCTTTCCTCCAAGGACGCCTACTGCTTCTGGACAGTAGGTAAGCAGTTACCTTTGGAGAAAACACTACGTAGTAGCCGGTGCCCTTAGCTCTACAGGTCAGTTTGCACACGTCCGCTGGTAGGACGCCAGCATATTTGGGAACCCATTCCACAAATGTCTTGACTCCTTTCGTGTCAGACTGATATCCATTTTTGGCCTCACATTGCTCATGACGAAAAGATTTACCTAAGAACAAACACGACACATTATTACCCTACTATTCTACATCTTACATAAATTCTCATGCATTTAAATAATTATTTCTAAGAAGATGTTAACTTTCTTTCGGAGCATCTCTACATAGGAGCGTGGAAAGATTTTATCTCTACACAGAGTTGAAAACAGTAGTTACTTTCTTTTGACGCCTTGAATATTAAATTATTTATGGTAATAATTGAAAACCACTCATGTATTTGTCACTGATCTGCACACTGGCGGAACCGTGCAGTCCCAGATTAATAGGCTATTTCCCAAGACTCCCCCATTTATTACTGGTGGAATGCAAATTACACGTGACGTGTAGCCCTGGGAGCAACGTACCGTTGGCCGGACAGGGCGCGACACTGCAGGAACGGTAGATGGCCCTTTTTCCCGTGCAGTAGCGGCCACTGTTTCTGGGTGCTGGGTTATTGCAGTGGCGATAAGCAAACTGCACTCCTCCCCCACAGGAGCGGGAACACTGGCCCCAGGGTCCCCAGGACCCCCAGTTGCCGTGACTTGATGTCTGAAATAGAAAAGAGAAGATATTTTAACTCAGAAGGGAGGAAAACATTCGAAATGTGCATTAGAAAATCACTTGCATTCAATGACAGCAGAAACTCCATCCCAGATAGAGTTGAGTTTAACATGGCAAAAGGTGTTGAATGTTCTGTAATTACAATGTGTTTCCAGTTCTAGGCAATTTGTCTCTTCTGCTTCCTACGCCCCACCCCTGCACTGAGGTTCTGACCGCTTTGTACTAAGGATCTAGTGCTCTGCAAGAGTTAGCTTCTGGTGTCTCTGGGCCACTTTGAATTCTCTTCTGATATTGTACATTTCTGTTAATAACCCTGAACCATGATTAATGTTTTGTCCACTCTGATCTTACATCTTCAACAAAATGTATGATGCCAAGGGTTTTGCATGGCACGGGACATTAGTTGATTGTGCTTGGATCTTTTCTCCATCCTTAGAGCTGAGGCTTTGCAGGGCCTTTGTTGACATCACACATCCTGCCTGTGACAGACTCTCTGCCACATGCATGAACCTATTCGACTTGGGTTTGGCTGGATATCTAATTAGATTAGAGTGTCACTTCCCTATCCTCCCGAGAGGAAATGTGACAGATATTGAGGTACACTCAGGCCATATGCACATGCACACCGCAGGAAGTGAAGAGCCCTAGGGTGGTACCCCAGGTTTATTACTCCAGAAACACTGCAACAGGAAGCTGAGAGACTCCCAAAGGAAGGATGCTGTAAGCTCTGTTGCTGAGGAAACGCCTTAAGGAGGTCCTCTGACTGTCCCCAGTCGGGTGTCTGAGAAGGCTTGGCTGCGTGACAGCCTTGAAAGACAGAACAAACGAGTGTATGGCAACACTTTTCTAGGGACTTTGGAAATCCCGTGAGAGTGAATGGCTGCTTTGTTTGGGCCTTAACACTGAGGTGACAGCTGCTGACCTAAAAGTGAACCATATGGGGAGGGTGGAGGTGTTTCCTTGGAGCAGGCGTAGGTTACTGGAGCTTCTAAAGTTAGAGGAACTTGCTGTGAGGGGGAAAACATGGCTATTTTGGAGCTTTCCCAGTATGCATGAGGACCATGTGTCAGTTCTACTGCTATTTCCTCACTGAATTTAAATAAATGTATTCTGGTTACCTTAGTAAGAGAAGTTTGAAAGTAAAGTTCCAAAAAGTGAGCCCTACTTGGGGTCTCAAGGAGACAGACTCTACGATCTCCCTGACTCCTGACAACGGGGAATGACTCCTGTGTTGAAAGGAGGGAGCAGTAAAAAGATCTCCCAAAAAAAAATATTTTAACTAGGAAATAAAACCTTCTGGTAACATGTCACAGGAATGTACTTCAGGTCTCGGGTCTCCAGGCATTGCGTGACAAGGAAATCACTTACTGAATAATATTTTTTCTTGGTTTTGTCCACACACTTCCCCTGCAGGCAAATCCTCCCTTTTCCACATGGTGTCCCTTCCACAGCTGGCAGCTTCTTGGTGAGACACACCATCTGGCCCTGGCGCACCACAGCACACCACAGGCGGGCGCAGACGTCCATGCCAGGACACACCGAGTACTCGGGCCCGAATGTCAGGTTGCACTGCTGGGTGGCGTCATAGGTCTGTCCTGGGAGCTCTTCAGGGCCCAGGATCTGCTTGCGAGGTAGATCTAGCAAACAGTTACCTGGAAGAAAGACCAAAGCTGATCACTGTTCTGTGTTTAGATTTCAAACCGCTGAAATCATGGTTCTAAAGATGAAACACTCCAGCCAGTGTTGAAGCCTGAGGCGCCCACAGGTGGCCAGGGCGAAGCCCTGCGGAGGGGCTCTGTGGGCGATGAGGCTGGGTGCCTCCTTGTGCTCACCAATACCCAACTTCCTCCAGGATTTTCAGCATGTGGTAGGCTCTGGAGTATCTATAATAATGGCAGTAATACTTGTAAATAAAAATGTTTTATAATAATTAATTGTGAAAATAGCCATTGTGCTGAGAGACTAAAAAAAATTGAGACAGACCTAGAGGAAATAAGATAATGGACATAACAGCAACAACAAATAATAAGAATATTTACATTGACAAACAGAGTTTGTCCTTTGTGCTCTATTTATATATACCTCACTCTCCGCTTTCAACTTACCTCTTCTTCATGTGCCTGCCATGTCCCCTTTCTGTTAATTCCATGAATAATAAACAAGGTGATACCTCATTTATTCTTGCACTCACTCAAAACTATGATACTTGGTATCATGCCTGATATATTTGGTTAGCACCTACGATGTCCTCACAAAATTACTAGATATTAGAAAAACAGAAAAAATGACCCTGATGCATCCTCAAGTTTTTTCCCTAATGTGAAGGAAAGAGACTAAATAAAGTATTTCTCTCAGACTGATAAGAATTTTAATATAAAGAGCTTTTGAGAGTCACAGAATTAAGGAGCAATGCGAGAAGACAATAAATAATCTTTGGTAATTTGGGCCAAGGTCCATCTTTGTGCTCCTTCTTTCTCTTTCCTTTGTGTCAGTTGTGTAATGTAATTAGTATTTTCTGGGTATTTGGAATGTGTCTGCCACCAGCACGTTGGTGCTCTCATTGCAGGGTGGAATGGGGAATGTGTAGGGATGTGGGAATCAACAGAAGCCGGCACCCACATGGATGATGCTAATTCAGAAGCTGAAATGTGCCTCACGCCCCACCCATCCCCTCCCCCGCACCCAACAAAATTTTCCCTAAGAATATCTGCTCAGTGAGTTAATGTCATAAATTTTCAGTTTTTGTGTTTTTACTCGATCTTAGGATTTACCCATTGTTTATTAATAGTGTTTAAATAACAAATATTTGTTACACATTGGTGCTATTCTCAGTTCTTAAAATGTACTAGCTTATTACATCCTCACAAGAACTCCACAAAGCAGATCCTATTGTTTTCTTAATTTTACAGGTAAGAAAACTGAGGAACATAAAGAGACATCATTAACCCAAGGTCACAAAGCTATTAGGTTTTGTGCTCAGAGCCTGCCCTCCTCATCATATACCATCTCGACGCTGCTAGCATGTGAGTAGATTTCTTTTTTACTGATGAAAGGCAAGTGTATGTAGTGATCCTTTAAATGGTGGATATCATGCCAAATAGTAGAAACACCTGGTCTGAAGTCTAATTCTGGCAAAACACTAAATAGCTGAGTGTTCTTGGCCAAGTTTGTTAACCTCTCCCTAATTTATTTTCAAGCTCTGTGAATGTTTCTTTTCTCACTATGATGCTGTAAGAGTAAGATTACCTAACAAAGATATAGGGTGACCAGAAAAATATGAAACAAAAACAGTTACTACTACACCCAACATATTTAACAATGATTTAGAAGTTATTCTTTTTATTCAATAAAAGAAAATCAAATCAAATTTAAATACTACTTTCTCCCAAGAAATGAAATATTCAGCACATTTTAAATATTCTGCAAATGTCTTTACAACTACTACATTCAAGTTTTCTTCAAAGTGAATACCTTAGAATTTGTCAATTTGCAATGAAGGCATTATATGAAAATGAATCAAGAGCAAAGTTCCTATTTAAATTCTGAGCCAGAACTTTTGAAAAGGTAAAGCTTCTTAAGGCAAGCCAGAAAAAACATTACAGATACGTATCCAGCCAAAGAGAACTTTGGGAGAAAAACATCAAGTTAAAAGAAAAACATCAACATCAAGTCAATAGCAAAAGATGATAGTAAAACATCACTAAGCTTTGTTTGGAAGACAGAGCAAAATTAGGCATTTCGGAACTCCATAAAAAAGAGCATCATATAAACAAGGGACGCAACAGACTGCTGATGTTAGAAGAGTCAAGGAATCTCTGAGAAAGCAAGAATGCTTTCCAATTCTTCAAAAGTGTTCTTTAAAAAAACCCTTTTTTTATTTTATTAAACGGCACAGATCATAAGACTGGGGAACTAAATATTAGCTGGGAAATCTTTACACATGTGAGTGCTTGTGGAATAGGTCTACCTGGTTTATCTCCAGCCACAAGTCACCATCTTTCTCCACGGATGCATAGCCACCAATATCCTTTCTACCTTTCTAGTAGATGATGAGGGAAAAGAAATGTATAACACAAGTGATTCGAAATCATCTTATAAAAATGTAGACTTCAAGAGGTGGTGTCTCTTTACGCAGCTTAATTCCACGGTATATTTTAAAAATGAGTAACACATTTGCTTTGCTATTAAAAATACGGTATTCCAGTTGTATGGTTTTCCCTCAGAGGTCACCTGGAGATAACTTTTTCCTTTATTTTAAAATAAAATAATTTATTTCGGAATTGCCATTCATGTGTTATTCCAATGTTCCCAACATTAGGATTTGTTGCTGCATTAGTTTCTTTTTACCCTGAAATCTATAGTCTATCTATTTCATTTACATGTTGAATTATCCTTTTGCTATAAAATAGGTACAGATATCTCTACCAAATGACAGACTAACACCACAGAACAATAAGAACAATCAATAAAAAGCCTTATTCTGAATCTCTCAGTATAAAATATTTACAAATCTCAGTAATGATGGATTGAACATAGATTTTCCATTTTTAAAAACCTGTGCATTTGTGGGGAGGAGGTGGAAGAGAAAATTAATCAATGTCTTAGTATCATTTATATTGATCTCTACAAGTGCCAGTCTACTGCTGACTTTTCTTAACCTATTTCACTTTTATTCTCCACTCCTTCACACCTATGTCACATGGTTTTTAGTTTACCCTAGTCTGAAATCCTACATGCTCCCTGCTGCCAATATCTTGTCTGTTCATTCTGTTCCACTGACTGCCAAGTTGCTTTTTCCTCTTTCTCTCCCTTTTCTCTCTCCCTCCTTTCCTTTCTTTCTTCCTTTTGTTTTAACATTTGGCACAAATAAATGAATGGTTTCTAAAAATGAGACAATAGAAATGCATAGATATTGCATATTTGTGTTTACTATCTGTATTAAATTAAATGTGACAAGTAAGGTGAAAAATTACAAAGTAAAATGCAGTAATTTGCAATGGACAAATAAAGGAAAGGATGGTCCCTTTATGGACACAAGGTACACCAAGGGGTGATGAAAGGTATTCACGCCTCCAGGAAATGGAACAGAAAAATCTTTGTTTTTTTATATCTGACTTCCAGCACTGTTTGTCTTTCATATTAATCATTAATGGAAATTAGTGAATTGACGTTGGTTGCTCTTTATTCTTTCCATCCCCCCCCCCATTTCTAGCACTGTAGTTATTTTTATCTTCTATTCCTTGTCAGTACACGGGTATGAAATTAACTTTTGGCCCAAATATCCAAGGCCTAGGAGAAATCAGTTAATATTCCTCCTGAAATTCATTCAAAGGAGCCTAAAAAATACTGCAAACTCCCCTCTTTTACTTCCCATCATAATCTCCCTGGCCCTGCAACTCTTCTTTTAGTCTTTATTTGAATGTCTAACATTAAATGAGAAACTGATGGTATTAGATAGAGAATAAACTGATGGTTGCCAGATAGGTGAGGGAGTTGGAGGGGCTGGATGAAAAAGCTGAAGGATTAAGATGTGCAAATTGGTAATTACAAAATAGTCGTGGGGATGTGAAGTACAGTATAGGGAATATAATCAATAATACTATAATAACTATGTCTGGTGTCAAGTGGATACTAGACTTCTCGGGGGGATCACTTCATAAATTATATAACTGTCTAACTACTATTCAGTATACCGGAAACCAATATAATATTGAATTTCAACTGTAATTGAAAAATAAAAATAAAAAAAGAAACTGATGCATTATGGGCCCAGTGACAGATACACTAATGAGGGCATTGATGGAGGAATGGACAATTCTTGTTCGAACAAAAGTGATTGAAAGTGAAACTGTTAGCATTAGGTACACTGTTTAGTGGATGTAATACCAAGGACATTAGATTAAAACTTCTTTGTATTAAAGGATGAAACACAGTTTTAAAAACATATTGGTCACCATGGACTTAAAATATCTTATTTGCAGACTCTATTAAAGAAGATATTTATGGTGAAATTAAGATGTTTTAATAATGGGCTTTGAGTTTTATGAGGACTACCTGAAAAACAGAATGTTAATTCTAGTAGACTTATTGCAGTGATCACATTATAAGGTATAGAAATGTCAAATCATTATATTGTATACTCAAAACTAACATTATATCATCTACAAATGATACTTAAATAAAATAGAACCTTAAAAAATAAATAAATAACAGAATATAAGTATAGATGCACTAGATGTCAAAAATATAATGATAATACGATGATCAAATTTATGCCAATACATTTTGACTGAGATTATAATAAAACTGAATGTTAAGATCTGGTTATTAGCTTTACAGTCTATACTTACAAAGGATTCTGAGAATTGACTTTCTAATATCATTTTATCTCCAAAGTTCTGTGATCAGTAAGTGACTATAAACTTAAATCTTTACATATGCTACGTGTCAATTTTACAAAGCCATGTATAGGTTTTCGTTAGCAGCTTGTGTCATGGATATTTTTGAGCTGCATCTACTTAGGTGGTGGCCTTTCTCATCACCTGGCGCTGTTGACTTAGGGATACAGCGAACAGAGCTATCGTTTTTGGTTTCAAGGTTATTAAGCACTTGAGAAAAGAAATTCAAGAACCTGCTTTCACTGCACAATTTCTCTGCTGGCACTTATTTTATTTTGGAGGATCATACTCTTAGCCAGCTCGCCCAGAGCTAACTTGTATAAACACTGCAGAATGTGTACAAGTATCTTGGCTAGGCTGGCAGAGGCTGGGGGCGGGGGTCACCATGACACACGGCTTCTCTTTTTCTGAATCACAGATATACAGGCACAGTTGTTTTAGAGCGTGCACACTGACTTTGCCGCCATAACCTAATTGCTACATATTTCTTGTTGGAACTAAATCAGGAAATACTCAGTATTAATGAATTTAAATTAGGCAGTGGTTGAGCACTACAAATGTCCTACTATTTATGGCTAATAATTTAAAAAACAAATCAAATGATTTGAATTTAACTGTACTCTAAGACCTCATTTCTCCAGCATTGTTGGAAGTGGGAGGGTGACAGATGAGCTATTACCCATAAATAGAGTTTTCCAGATAATGAATTCTTCTGTTACTATCTAAACATTGTAAAAATTTTGTGAGAGTATGTACTTAAAAACAGCAATTGCTTTGCTGCCTTTATATTAGTGTCATAATTTAATCCTTCTGAGTAAATGAAAACCAATTTTTCTGAGTACTGATTTTTGCATCATGCTGAAATACAGAGATACCTTCACCGATCATGCTGGTGTGACAGGGCTTTTGACCTTTTAGAAATAGTACCAGACCTCTGAGCTTTTAATATTTTAGGGCTACATCTTACAGCTTTTCTGGTTTCCCCATTATTGTCAAATGATATCATTTCTTGCTCCCAGTTTACCTGTCTGAAGAGTACCCCATCCCTCACCATGACTCTATCACTGCTTAAAATTGTTAATGGCCTAGAAAATTAGAATAGAAAAATAATCGAACTATTCCTACTACATATGAATAAACGGCCTCTGAATGGAAGCTTGCGTTGATCTCTAGGTGTGAAGTGATATAGTTTCATGATACCAGTTTAGCCTTCTAACAAGATGTATTTGTTTGTTTGTTTTTCTATCATCTTGGATGTTGACTTTCTTCCTGGTTCTCCCCAAAGCATTAAAATGGAAACGTCAGCACCTCAACCATCTTAAAATTATGTTTACTAGTTCTTATTGCCACACTGTCACTTAAACTGACTTAAGTCAGTTTTTCTGATTGAAGTTTAAAAGTTATTAAATTATTTGAATTCACATTTAAATGATAGTGCTACATAGAGCACTGCTGTTTTAATTCTGCATCTGTGCATGCTATTTTGAAAAGGACATACTGAGTTTTGCCATTGTATCACATCACAGGGCTTTTCTTTGGTTCTCTGTATTATGAAATTATTTGATTGATTATAGGCTACTGATAAAAAAACAAAGTTTTTAATTTTTTAATTAAAAAATTAATTTTTGGTTAAAATATAAGACTGCCAAACCAACATATTCAAAAGTGAAAAAGCTTTGATTTGATGAAATGAATTTATTAATAAATGATGAAAATTTGCCGCCTAAAAATTTGATAATTGAATTTATTTATTTGATATTTAAAAATAAGATATTTAGATAAGATTTTCTCAGTGCAAGTAAATAAGATCCATTTCTATTAAAAGTGTGTTCTTGGAACTGTTGCCAGTTGCGATGGGGGTTGGGAGGAAGGGTGAAAATGGGAAAAGATTAAGATGTATAAATTGCTAGTTACAAAAAACAGTCAGGGATATAAATGCAGAATAAAGAATAGAGTCAATAATATTGTAATAACTACCTATGATGTCAGATGGTTGCTTACTGGAGAGATCACTTTGTAAGTTGTATAAATGTCTAATCACTTTGTTGTACAGCAGAAACTATTATAATATTGGATGTCAAGTGTAATTTAATGCTCTTGGTTATTACCTACCATGAGGTTCTTTGGAATAGACAGAGAGATAAAAAAAATATGTATATTGGTTGCAAACAATATTAAAAACTGCTCATGAACTCTTGAAACAGAAATAATGTTAAAAAATGAAGACAATACTGAAAGCATATTTACTGCTTAGAAAGTAAGATCATAAATTCCACAAACATGAAATAAATGAATCATTCTAAATTTATGGCAGTAAGAAACAAAATTCTGCACAACATTGTAATTAACTGACCTAATACTTGCACAGGAAAAAAAATTTGGTCCCACTTTAGCCATAAGTATTTGCTGCCTTAGCAACTAAATCCGTTCATAGTGATTCAAAGTTTAGCTCAGCCTTTTGGAATGTGTAACGTGTGATGTTGAAATAAAATATTAATGTGATTTCATTTTCAGAAAGCCTGAGAAAAAAAACAGCAAAAGCAATATTAAGAGTGGAGATTAAGATTCCACCCAAGAGGGATTTTATTAGATATTGACTTGATCAATGTAGACAGGCACATAATTAACTAAACATTCATTTTGTGACTTTGTCAGCACTGAATCAGCATTGGAAACTGAGCTAAACAGAAAATTACCACTTTACTATTAGTCTATAGGAAAAGCCTAATACACTGATTCTTAGTATTGTTTCCAAATCTTTGAGATATTGGGATATCCTTTCAATTAAACAAGGATGTGTATTTTGTATTAAGCAAAAATTTAAAGCACGCTGGGCATTTTTAGGAATAAAAAAATTTAAAAGTTTTAATTAGATTAAAGCATTACCATTAACAGCAAAAAATGAGTTAATGAAAAAATTTTGCCTACTAAATACCAAGAAATTATGCAGCATTTTTTTTAAATGTGAAACAAATGGAACTTTCAATTGTTTTGACATTCTGTAGCCAAAGTTCAAGATGGCCAGTTCACCAAGAAATTACAGAAATATCAAGTTATGAACTTTGTGGAACTAGGAAAAACAGTTTTCACAAATTCTCTTGATTTAATGTTGAACCTTACATCATGAGATGAATTTATGGACAATTACTATGACCAAGAATTTCTGTCATATTCAATTCAATCACCATTTTTAGAGATAAATTTTAAGAGAAAGAAAAACAAGATATTAGAATACATCCATTTCTGTAATATGAGAAAGTTGAAGTTTTCGTCCAAGTCAAATGAGTCTATTCTCCTATGTTTCTAGTATTTTAAAGTAATAAAAAATGATATAAAATTTGCAACTGCTTGTTTCAAAGATTACTACTTATAGTCAGAATTTATTATTTTTAAAAACTGTGACTTCTTTAGTAGTTTTATGTAATTCACAACACTAATCCCAAATTTAATACAGTATGTTGTGCTCTTGAACTGTATCTAAATGAGAAAACCAAAGTTTTTCTTTTGAAGTTCTTAAAAGTGTTTGTTCACCATTCAGATTGATTTTCTACTTCTGCAGTTTTTATTGTACTTTCAGGAGAATCTGCTGTCAGGATGAAACCAAATTCTTCCAATGAATGCAAATCTAAAGAGTTTCCTTTCTTGGTTTTATGTTGCCATAAAAAGAATCTGACAGAATTGTCACCTACATTTTAACCACACCCCCAAAATAGAAATATAACAAATAATTTTGAGAGTCATATTAATAGCAGGAAAACAAGATGTCTGCCAGCATTCTCACGGGAAGCTCGCGGTGAAAGAGGGAATAAAAGCCAAGTTCTCAGGGCACTAGCTAGGCATTCTGTGTGGTCTCCCACACTGCTTCTCCTTTGAACTTTTCAATTTAAAAAGCAAAAATATCATAGCTATAATGCCACCAAGGATGTTGGCATTACACACCAACAGACAGTCCCCTTGCTCTTTTTTTTTTTTTTGACACTAAACCACCACTGTCTTAGAGGGCAGCATAAATGTCATAAGGATATAAGGAAATCAGACTTGCACTAATCCGGTTTTCTTTCTGAGCCTATATTGTGCTTAATAATACATACCATGGCCATCATCCAGGAACTCTGTGATGGTGGCTGAGGCACATTTGGACCAGGGTTTGGAGGCATCAATGCTGGTTAGGATGGAAGACATCAAGCGCTTATCTTCTGTGGAACCAAAATTCTCTTCGCAGAATTTGGAATCGTCATGGGAGAGGCCAAGTAGATGTCCTAAGGGAGAGAATACAGGAAGTGCAAATGAGTGATTTTGCATTTCTCCTTTTCTGTAACGATTATACTAGCATTTGATTCCTCTCCACCCCCCTACCCGCACCCCACAATTGTACGTGAGTTCATTTTAATTGCCTTCTCACACAGAGTATGGACCCCGAGGGAAATTAAAACTGCATGTAGTTAGAAGCAGTCACTTTTGGTGAACATTTAGAGGAAATCTGAAAAAGCACACTAAGGAATGGATGTTCCCATAATCCATATGGATCACATATGCTCAATGATGTGTAAAAACAAGGTCTTATTTAGAATATAGCATTTGCAAGGCAACTGTGAGATTATGTCATAGCCCTCACTATATATTGTTGTAATTACTTATCTAATTTTCCACCTTCTCTCATCAACCATAATACTCCCACGAGATCAGAGAATATTCACCCCCACTGATTGTTGAAACTTCTGTATTTAACTCAATGTTCTGCAAGTTGCAAGCACTTAGTAGATGACTTCCATTTTCTTGGCTAAGCTAATAGGTAGCTATGTAAGAAGTGACTTGGGGAGGAGGAGTGAGAAAGAAAGGAGTGAAATTAGTAACTTTCTGTTTTCATGTAAACATCGGCTTGTTTAACTCTTTCATTTCTTTTCATTATTTAGTGAGTTGTATATGCTGACTAGTCTCACGAATAAATGGCATACTTAAAAAATACATCCATTAAGAAATGTCTAAAATATGAACATGCCCATCATGAAATAGTAGAGCTTGAAGAGAAAACAAATATTGGGAAGCTAAGTGATTGTCCAAAACCACTCAGCTGGGTGGTGTCATGCTTACCTGCAACCCCAGCCACTGCCATCTTCATTCTACAAGGTGGATATTATATTGCAAAAACAGAACCACGTTCTTATAAATTGACTAAATTGTTTTTATTACACAAGATTCATTTTCCCATAAAATAACATTTTCCAATAGATCTAAAATACTGTTAAAAAGAATTCTGAGACAGCAGTTTGTAGACACTCCAAAAAGTAGGCAATAAATACTTGTAGTAGTGTTTTTGGAAAACTTGAAGGAATTATACACAAACCACTATAAAAGAAAATCCTATAGAAAAGTGATTACTGCATTCTTTAAAGGTTTCCGAATGGCAAAGACAGAAATTTAGGTCATTCCAAAGAAAAAGTCCAGTGTGTACCACTAAAACCCAGCAGAGATGAAATCTTTCACACTGCATTCCAACTGCTTTTGGCCAACTTGTTAAATCACCAACACCTCATAACAAAATTGTCCATCGAGCAGCTGGTTGCTGTTCTGGCTGAAATCGGGTTGCTAGGGCTTGGTGACCTTCAGAGGCTCCACATTTCTATGCTAATGAGGCAGTTATTTACTTCAGTAGCATTTATTAGGCTAGCAAATGGGAAACGCTCTCACCACACTCACGTTTTATTTGGTCAGTAAGATGAATGTGCATCACAGTCTGCAAAATATTTCTCAAATAACACATTAGAGGAGGCTGGCAGAAGCTCATTTAGGGGGGGTATGTTGAGTTTTTTAGGGAACCACATTATCACAAAAAAACAGAACCTTTCATTTATGTCTTATTCCAAAGGGCTTAGTTACTTAGTACATCAGACACGTGTTGAGAATGTACTCTGTGCTTCTTGAACTCTTTTTTCCAAGGTCAAATCTTTATCAGCTGACGCTGGGATCTGTGTGGAAATTTCAAACTTGAGGTTTTTTCACTGGTATAGAAAAGGGAGAGGGAAAGTGGCCTAAGGTGATCTCTGCAACATGATATTTATTTAATTCCAGGTTTTATATTTTTTAAAAATGTAATTTTTGCATTCTATTTCATATTTATTTAATGGACTAATAGTCTTTTCTCTCCAAATGTGTATATAGATAAATAGCAATTTTTATATACTTTTTATTATTGCATTAAGGGATTGTCACTTCATTTGGAAGCTTCATTTGGCAAACGCTAAATTCACTTTGAGAGGCCCAAGAGAGTACTTCAATTTTTTCTTTCCTACAGCATGTAAGGCTTATAATTATAAAGATTTCCATTATATAACCAAAGCAGTTTATTTAAAAATACTTTGGCATAATTTTATGAACATTATGGTATGCTATTTGACATAGTATTGTGAATTTTATGCTCCCTAGATTTACTACTTTATCTATGTAACTTAATTTCTGCTGAAGATACACATGAGACATTCTTACGTGACCATCAGAAGAGATTGCCATTCTGAGCATGAATAAATCTTAGTTCCACTTCAGCAAGAGCTAAAAGGAGATGTGAATTTTGTAAGCTCTCCAAGAATCAGTCTGGAGTGGACTGCTTGAAGGTTCATTTAGAGACAGACTCTTCAGAGGGCAGATGAATGTTCTGTCCTCCATGACAAAAGTCTGTCAGCTGGTGGGACAGGCATGCTCTCTCAACGGCAATGAGAGTCATGGGCAACGTGAAAAACTTTCAAGCACCCAGAGAAACAGGCAGCTTGTTCCACAGTAGCTGGCACCAGGGCACAGCCAGGGAGACTCATGTGACTTCCCTGCAGGAGCTAGACAGGAATTGAAAAGGAAGATCAATGTGAAGGATGTTTGGATGCTCTTCAGGAAAGACGTGACACACATAGCAAAGCCTGTGACCAGAGAGGAAAGTGGTATTTACAAACATGATCCCACAATGATTATTCTAAGTTATCTAATGTCAATCTTAAATTTGCCAGTATCTTTGAGCCTTCAAATAGCAAGGTACGTATAAAAACATAACCTATTTAAAGGGACACACTTACTGTAAAGAGAGCACACTAGAACACTAAGAGCTGATCAATAGAGAAAAACCTAGAATCTTGGAAATTGAAAACGTGCCCCTGGCAACAACATATTTAGAATACATGTTGTGAAGGGGAATTAGAATTTGTCATTATGTCACCAATCATATAAGATAGCTAACTCTTCCATTGAAAGTTTCTTCATAAATCATACACAGATATTTAAAATTACATTTCTTCAACAAACCACGTCCCTCCAGATTAACATAACTGGGATTTATATGTGTCCTAGAGAGTAAAAGAGGAAATGAATATAAGGAAATGTTGGGGACAATGTTTACAGCTTCTTAAGTAATTCATTGCTGTTTTTATTAAAAATATATTTTACGATGAGATTTTAGAACAACACCGAGTGATGTTATTTGAGGGGCGAGATCATGGAGAAGGTAGGAAGACACCAGAAACCTATTGAAAGACAATTCTCATTTTTTTTTCTGAAAAAATAGAGAGCTAGTTTTTTTTTTTAATCAAAGTATAGGAGATAAAAGGGTGAAGAAGTTTCAAAACAATTTTGAAGAGTAAAAGAAGAGATTTGAGGAAGCTCAACCAAGCTCCTTCAGAAAAACATAACATGAAAACTACTAGTGAGAGATACAAAACTGAATGGATTTAGGGCAAAAATTCACTGTCAGGGCTTCAAGTACAAGTCTAAAGGCCTGATTTAAGGAAGAATTAGTATTTGTATTTGCAAATATTTATAATTAGTAGATAGTCAGAAGACTGAAGAGCTGTTTGTATGCTTTAACTAAGTTAAGCCATCTTATTTACATTACTATCTTAGTGAACCTTTAGTTCTTGATTGATGTAATTGGACATTTCTGACCTAAAATTCTGAGGCAATTAAGGATCAAATACATTCTGTAGTGAGTGTACTTGTTAAAGACATTTGTATTTACATACTAAATAAGAAAAAAAAGTGTTATTAGAGAAGTCAGAGTGAAAGTTAGAGAATAATGTAACTGTCTATTCCAATATTTTCCCAAGTGATGTTCCTCAGAACTCTACCTTGTTTAAAGTCATTAGTAAAAATCAAAGTATAAATCGTGCTTTCGTAGAAAATACTGATCTATTATTAATAGATATTAAATCACATTCTAAATACAATAGTCATGCTAATGAGTGCTCATCACACAGAATAACATAAGGAAGGAGTTTATTGCAATTAGGCTAAGGAAATGAATTTATAGTAACGTATGTTAAAACTAAGTCTATAGGGTAAGAGTATGAGTTGTATTGTTAGTTCAGATATAGCAAACAATTAGTCATCTGATAAATTTTCTAGTATAATTGTTTTTTCTTAAATTGGCAAATGGGTATCAATTTATTAAATAAATCTCTTTAATATTCACTATATAGATTTTAAAATCATCTTGCTTCCCTAACTTCACAAGTAAATCTGGCATTAGAAAATCTGAGAAAATGTACATCCGGACAGACATATTACTTTAAAGGAAAATGTTGGTTCAGCTTCTTATTCAACTCAGGTATTACTGTACAACCAGGGCTGGCTTATAACATTAACCTCGGGAAGGAAATTGGTTGTTTTTCTAAACTTTGGTCTGCAAATTAAACAGAATTTCAAACTCTTGTCTCCTGACCTCAGGCTGACCAATGGACAAGAGGACACAGCGCTATATCCTCAAAAAGTGTCACAAGAAGCTCTGTAATGTGTTTATTTAAGACAGCACTGTTCAGATGAAGCATCTGTTTTTTAATGAGGTCATGTTTTTATTTTACTTAATTTTCCAACTGGGATTATTGAGGTGCAAGAAGGTCTCGCAAGGGGTTGAAAAGTGAGTCAATAGCTCCCATGGGATCAGAATCTAGAATTTTTGAAGAAGGGAACAAGGAGTTCCAACAACTGGATCACACATGTCTACTCAAACACAAATTCTTCTGTAATAGTGATAAAACTCTTAAAATTCTATTTCAAAATGTTACACATAAATGGTAAACGTTTTAGCAATTATGTAATTTTGGAAGGAAGAAATTTTTTTTCACCTTATAATTAGCTGTGTCAATATCCGTTTGAATCAAATTCAAAGTTATCTCCTTCAAAATAAAACATGGGTAGTTGTTAGATGGGAGGCAGGAGTTGGGGGTGCTGAGTGAAGAGGATGAAGGGATTGGGAAGTACAAATTTGGTGGTTGCAAAGTAGTCATGAGGATGTAGAGTGCAGCGTGAGGAGCATGGTCAATGGTGGTGTGATGACCACGTATGGTGCTGGGTGGGGGCTGGACTTATCAGCGAAATCGCGTTGTAGATCGCATGGGTGTGTGATGGCTGTGCTGTGCTGTGCGCCTGAAACTGGTATGAAATAATGTTGAATGTCAGTTGTGGTTAAAAAATAAACGGAATGCTAATAAAACATGAAAGAAAGGGTAGAATCAAAATCTTGGGCTCTGGAGCCAAATTAAGTGGGTTCGAGTTTTCACCTAGCAGCACACTAGTCGTTGACCTTAGACATGTTTAGAAATGTCTCTGTGGGTCAGTTTCCCCCTTTCTTGGGGATCCATTGAAAGTACTTACCTCATGGCATTTGTGTGGATTAAATGATATAAAAGATGCAAACTTCTTAGATTCTAAATGGGACAAATAACCAATGCCAGTGATTGTTAGCCAACTTTGTTGTTTTCACTGATGTCATGGGTTTGTTATACTTTTACTTATGGGTATTCTAGTTCAGTAGTTTTGAAAAATGTCAATATTACTAGATATTCTTGATTTAGGAGAGGAGACATTTTCTAAAAATAATGAAAAAACATGCATTAAATGTATGAATATATTTACTTCTCTTGACACCTTCAATAGGTTAGGTTCCCACACATGTAATAGATAATCTATATGCCTTCTCTAAAGAACTATGAATTTGGATTTGATTTAAAAAAATATCTGACCTTACTCACTAAATCTCTCAATATTGCTAGACATATAGCAAAGACCTCGTTCCACCTTTCATCTGGGGGCCAAGAATGACACACTGTGGCATTGCTCCAAACTAGATAAAAAAAAAAAAAGCTTTTCAGTTTGTGTTGATTAAAGCTATGGGTTTGTGGGTAAATACCAAGTTTAATCCTAGCTTCCTTTCACTTCACATCTCACAGCCAGTCCTGACATCTGATTCTGTGCACTTGGCTTTGGCCTATGGTGTTTCTAGGGCCTCTGCAGCTTTTCAAAACACAGCCTTGTTTAATCTAATCATCTATGGGAGCAGTCACACAAGGATCAGCACAACCAGCAAACCTACTCTAACCACAGCAAAACACGCTCAGCCATGCTGTTGTGTCTCAACCATTTCCTAAGTCTTCGGTTGAATATTTGGCTTTGATTTTTTCAGTTGCCTGGCGTTAGCTTAGAAAGCATTTGGAATCTTTCATAGTGAAGAGATTCATTTAGCACATTTTATAATTAACTACCATAAAGCAAAGCTTCGGCAAGTTTGCAAATCATGGATTTCATTAGTCTAAATAAAATCAGATTGTTCCCCCTAGCATATTAGAAACTGGCCCAACATCAATAAAATTATTATTTTGAAGAACCATGTGTGCAGCAGGTGAAATCTTTATTATTACAAGTCAATAATGAAAGTTTGACAGTTAAAAATATAAACTCAAAATGTAAACTTACATTCACTTGAAACTTTCTACAGTTCACATTTGGATTGTAAAATGGCTATAACCACATTCTTGCCTTCACTCAAGGCACAAGGATGGGGACTGTGTTCTCGACAGTTTAAAGCAACTTAATTGTTAATGTCCTAACAATTTAGTCAATGTTTACACGAACACAACATGGAACAGAGGAAGGCAAATCACTACTGTCTATGGAGCATCTATACTCATCAAAATCTATTTTCCAGAAGTTTGTATTGACGTTAGTTGACTATGTGCCTCCAAAATCTAGCTCTTTTTTTAGAAAGAATTAGCGGAAAAGAGAAGTATTCCAGGTAACATAGGGTCTTGAAAAGAGTCATTTTCTAAATTGCTCCCTTAATACCCTTCATTCTGACTTCAACACCATGGATAGAAAAGGTTCCAGAAGGGACTTTAAGCTTGCTTTCATCTTTCTTGTTTATTCTCAATATAGGACATATTTTAGATTGAGGAGGTAAAAGAATGATGAAAATTTTGACTCAAGTACAATGACTTTGTATTTTAAACCACTATATATAGAAAAAGGAAGCAGTGAGGGCAATCTACTAGAAACTTTAAGTTGGTTAATGAAACAATATTCTTAACCAAATGTATCCTATGGCTTACAGAAGAAATAAAGTAGAAAGATTATGGAAACAGCCTGGGAATTTTCTTCACAGCTTATGTTTTGAGCACAGTAACATTTACAGACTGTGTGCATGAAGCAAATTTCACATTTTAAAATGGGCTCAAGCAATTTCAAAACACTCTAGCAAAACTGAGGTATCACAGCATCATTTTCATCATCATATGTAGCCTGTATCTATAACCTCCAAATCTGGAAAGTAGTAAATGTCTAATAAAAGAGCAGGGAGGAAATTACATGAGGAGAATGAAGTAGAATTAGAACTCAGTGCATAATTAGCTCATTGTATGGTTTCATGCAACCATCTAAGAATATAGCACTGGAAACAGATCTACGAGTGACACACTAGCTGCAGAGGCAAGAATTTGTAATCATATACAGATGATTAGGAAATGTAAGGTTATCTTCTCTAAATTTTGTAAGGTTCATACTTTATAACACATGTTCACAATTTTAGGGCAAAAAGTGAAATTAAAGAATAATAAAGCAATTAGAAAATAAAGTGGATAAAAGCCAGACCCCTTTATGAAGGGGGAATGAAATCCATATTCCCGTATCCCTAGACCTTAAATTTCTCAGATTAGGCCATATATAATGCGAAAAAGAGAAATGAAAGATGAGGACTTTGAATGGAGAATTAATTATAGAGGCTTCTAAAGAAGTAAATAGAGATGATTCAATCAAGAAATTAAAGGGGACTCACTGCTAGAGTCATAGATCAAAGATTCAGGTTTGAGTTTTCACATAGAAACTCCTATTTCTCCTACACTTTTGTATTGGAGAAGTATGTCCAGTTCCCTTGTACTATTAAGAAAAGTTCTTATTGTTCATGTCTAATTTTAATAAAACATTTGTTCTCATCAGCATCTGGCTTCTTCCTTCTCAGACTGCTGCATCTCTCTGGTAACCCAAGACCCTAGTTTTAGACCTTTAAGAGGGCTGGGACAGGAGATGCTGAAAGGTTCTTTATTCCAGGCCAGGTGGCTTGTGAGTCAAAATAGACCCAAGGAGGTTGCATTTACTGCCATAGTGGTTCTCATGCAGAAAACTGCCACATGCTGTCAATGTGTGAAAATAAATCACTACAGGGTTCAAGGAAGAAACAGTTCTTCCTTCAAGGAATTTGTAATCTCTTCTTTCGAAGATCTAGATTTAGGCCTCATGTCCTTAGGGATGGGTGATGCTACAATTTAACTCTCTTCCTTATTCCTCCCCAGTCCTCCACATAGTCTGAGATGAACCAGCCTCTGCCTTCTCAGGGATTTAGTATCTTTCCTATGGGACTTCTCTCATCCTGAATAGTGGTCATTAATTACTGGTGTACTTTTAAAATCTTCTCTGTTTAATTACAGTCCTCTTGAGTATTTGGACTGATGTGAGTTTCCACTGCAGAACTGAAAGGTTGCCTTGGGCAGCTCATACATTTCTTTCACTTACTCATGAATATACATAGACATGTAATAAATATTGATTAAGGATCTACATTAGGTTATAGTTTTAATCAGTTCCTTTAATAGGCAAGAGTAGGAGACAAGTGAAAACATGATCTCATCCCTGAAGCACAAATGGCATATGGGTCTTAAAAAAAATTTTCAGCTCTTCTAGACCAGCACATCAGAAAATTTAACTAAAATTTAACTACTGATCTCTAATTTACTGCTACAATATGTTGACGTCTGCAATTACACCTTTGATTCAAAATTATTTTAGCTCACCCTAAAACAACATAGCAGGTAGATAGACATTGGCACCTTGTGAAATCTGCTCTGCCTACTAAGAATGTGAAAAAAGTTTTGATTACTATTTAAAAATTTTAGTTTTAGCTTAAAAGTTATCTTTTAAATAAAATACAGCAAAAATTACAATAATTATCAAACCACACTTTGCCGCCCAAAAGATGATGCTTAAAAATGATACATTACAAAAGTAAATGAAATATTTAATTAAAAAGCAAAACAGATGTCTATCTGGCTATAAATAATAGATGGTATCTATAATCTACTCAATTTGACCCCAAAATAACTCCATAAAATAGGCCCTGCTATTCCAATATTTCAGACATGAAAACTGAAGCATAGAGAGTTTACATAATAAAACCAATGTGACACACATAGAAAGTACTTTAAAGCAAGAACTGAGCCCAGAGGTGTCTAATTCTAACATCTAATCCTTAGTACTAAACTAACTTCTCATCGACCTGGTATCCTAGGTTGATGATTAGGAAACACATATTCCTAATTGCTGGTATATTTTTCAACAATTAACTCAGTCTTCAACTTCTACTTTTAGATTTAGAAGTGTTTCTCATGACAAATAAATCAGGTTAGTGACATTTGAAAACACGCCTCGTTGACTGTGGGTTTGGTTTTATTTGCTTTGATCCTCAAAACAAGGCAGGCATGTTTACCATAAGCTATCGATTACCAACAAAAGGAATTGACTGTTATCACTCACGATGAAATAAAACATGATCAATTTCTGTGCAAACTGCTTAGCCTTGGATGAGTCAGTAGCATCTTGACTACCTTCTAAGAGGAACATCTCTGCATTCCATAGTCTACTGTGACAATTTTCCTCTAAGAGTCAGTTAAGGATGCTTAAAAGACAGTAGCAGTAGCAAATTTCTCTTATATTTTTAAATGACCCTGTCACCAAAGAAACATCTATTGTGTGCCTGCCTTTGCCTTCTCTCTCCTCTGTTACTTAACCCTAAAAGTGCAAATATAAACAAATTTAATCCCCAATGGTACATCTGAACCAGGGGAAATCTGGAATTAATTGCCAAATACTTGGGTTCCCGTTGCAGCTGTTACGAGTGTTTGATTTGGCGAGGAAAGAGAAAAGGCGCTGCATACCAATTTCGTGAGCCACAGTGAAAGCTGCGTGGAGGCCATCATCTTCGATCACAGCACAGCTGCGCTCCGGGGCACATATGGTCCCAACGTCTGCCATTCCCAGGGTGTCACATGAATGATGCCCACATAAATCCTTCCCAAGGGAAAGAAAGAAATCATTAAAATCAATTTATATCCAGGAGGAGTCACCTTGTAGAGCCACTTGCTTACTGCAAAGGCAACCCTGGTGTATATTTATGGTATCACCTGTTCAGTTCTGGAAATGTTCCAGAGACAAACTAATAATGGCGTTGACTCTTCTCAGCTTCTCTGGTCCCTAGAAGCACAGAAAGATGATGAGACTCAATTACATTTAAAAAAGATGTCATAGGATTGTAGTTTGTCCATTACTATAGCAGTGGAGCCTTAACAGAGCTGTATCCCATACATGCAGGCACATAAATCATGGATCATTTTCACATATGGTCATGCTTAGAAAAGCTTGATATTCTGACCTAAATTCATGCTAACTTTATCACAAGACTGGTGATATGTGAATTATTTTCCATCACAGAGGTAAACTGCATTCACATATTTGCAGCAGAATATTAACCTATCAATAATTTGGATAGACAACTAAATTTTAATCTAAAAGTAATTCTTTGAAAGGACATTTCTTAATTTACAAATTGAGTTGTAATTTCATAGTTGTATCTTCAGAAATTTATGCATTTAATGTATTTCTCAACTGGAATATCCTCAGAAAATATATGTAATATATTGTGTTTCTATAATTGAGTGTATGCACTTTCTTGGTGAGAAGTTGAATTTTAAGAGATTCTCCAAGGGGAACATGATTATTAATGGTTAAAACTTACAGATTTAGATGAAAGAGACATCAACAAGACAATTTAAAATTGCAAAGCATAGGCAATATAAGCCAATTTTTGACATGATAGATTTATAATGATAAATTTTCCCTTAAATGGTAGTTGAGTATTAACAAACATTAGAATTTCTTGTGCCTGACTATTGTTTTCAATGAAAATTAATTGACTGTGTGTATATTTAAATCTCAAAAAGCAAGATAGTATCCTAGTAAGCCAGAAGTGAATAACCATAGTATAAAACAATTTTTAAAAAAATAATTATTATTATGAAAGATGATAATTTACTAGTTGAAATGTGTTATTTCTATTGCAGCTATGATCTTTTTATCCCCAAAAACTACAATTATGACTTATGATAACAATGTAACAAACATTTGCTTAATGTGGTGAATTGATACATACAGTCAGACTCAGTGTAGATCTCACACACTTTTAATATGCTGTATCCTAGTAAGATCTCAGTAGACTTCAGGAAACCAGCACAAGATGTTATTGCCACCAATGTCACTTATGCATTGTCAAGATACTCTTCTAACTCTTCTCTACTTTGCTGCCTAAAAATCTAACTAAGGTGAAAAATGTTTAAAAGATACACTCTATGATCTCTCTAGTACATTTTTAGGTCCTTATTGTGTCTGTATATTATGAGATCCCGGATGTGATGAATTACACTGTGGCTGCCATGTTATTACAGCTTCAGACAGTGGAAATCTCAGCCAAGCAGCACTGGTGAATCAAGTCACCAAACCAACAATAGCCTGCCAAAATTTCCAGTGTATCCTTATATGTCATCCCATGGGATCTCAAATTACAACTGTTGAGAGCAAATTAGTAGTTTTTAAAATTGAAATTGGAACACACTTTTGCATAATAATCAGTCTTGGAGATAATAATATAGTACAATACATTTTTTAATCCATTTTCCCCCCAATCATTTTAGTGACTTTAAGACCAAATACCAAGGTCATGGTTAAAGTGAACTGCTAGACACCCTAAGTTATTTCTGCGTACACATAGTTTTTAACTGAAGAGTTTCATTTATCTTCACAATTTGGGATTCATTATCTTTTAATAATAAAATCCAAGAACTGTTTCCCCTTCTTGCTGCTTACCTACCTCATTAATAAACTTGGATGAAGGACCACAGCAAATGAAAAAGTCTCTCCTGTACTAAAGGAAGTTTAGATGGAGGTTTCAACATCTCTGTTTACTGGGAATCAATTGCTCATTAGAGCCATTAATCATCCTTGTCATCCTTGAATTCTATTTAAATGCATCTGGCCCTTTGCCATGGAAATGTGTGCATGTGACAAAATTATGAGCAGAAGCAATTATTTTTTTAAAACCCATCACTACATAGCCACACTCTGTATATTTTTGTAATGATAATTATGTAAACTGGCAACTGTTTCATTGAATTCACATAATTTCATACATTAACAGCCCAGTTATGGTTTTATCATCAAGAGTAATAATAAATGCCTGCATTTTTTTGTGATCCAATATTCATTTCAGTGTGTTAAAACTCAACTTGTACATCAAATTATTAAGAATATAGCACATCACACTCATGTCTATTTCTTATTGGTGATTTATAACATCTACAGATGCAAGCCTTATTCAGAGTTTATAGAAATTTTTATTATTATTATTCAGAGTAGAAGAAAGAATACTATGGGGCAATATCATCTATCTATCTATCTATCATCTATCTATCTATCTATCTATCTATCTATCTATCTATCTATCTATCTATCTATCATCTACCTAGGTAGGTACCTATCTGAATCTGGAGACAGCGGATCCTGAAGAGATGTGAATCACATACAGTATTTACACAAGAAGTAAATGAATTAAAAGTGCTGACAAGAGTTTTTATGCTTGGTCAGTGTAGATCTTCAGTGAAGGTAAGTTATATCTTCATTATGTTAAAGATGGTTCTTCTCATGCAGGTTCAATATCTTATCACCATGGTGCAGTCAGGAATACAATGGAAGATTCAGTAAAGGTGAGGGTTGTAAGAACATGCAGAGATTTAACCAGTGGGCTTGTGGTGTGGTGCTGGCCAGGAGACATGACTGAGAGACTATATCTGACTCAAAATAGAGCCAGGATGGTTAACAAGATCAATAAACACTTGACTGGGAGGTCATTGGCATGATGACTAATCACCAGGTCTGGCTATTTATTGGATTATGAATATGGCAGTATCTGATATATCATGGAATTTAGAAGAACTAATTTAGAAGAGCTCAGACCTATTCTTGCAGTTGGAGCTGAAAGTGGGGAGCCAGTAAAGTATGCTACCTTGAGAAACAGGTGCCGTGAAGACAGTCTAACTTGGAGAATCTCAGTGGACAATACTAGGTGGGAAAATGAACCAAGCAGTTCTGAATGCACAAAGCAGAATAAACAATGGTTGTTGCAGGACTTCTAGCCTTGCCTGGGAAATGGGTCTCTCATGTGGCATAAATGTGCTGAGGGAAGGGCTAAAAGGAAACACATGCCAATAAGAGCAGACATCATCACAACTGCAGCGACAACAGCCAAGATTAAGAAAGAATACCTCATACAGGAGAATCTGGAGTTATATATCAGACACCTGTGTTTCCATAGATATCACTATCTGGCAAGAGCAAGCATGGGGCTCAAGGGAAGGGCACAGAAGAGGATTTAACTAGCCTTGACCATCTATCTATCTGTCTACCCAATTCCTATGAAGAGGGATTAGTGACAGATGAATTAATCTGGTGTAGAACATATTTGAGTCACACACACACTATAATTTATATTTTTCCTGTGGATCAATTTTTGAGGTGTCATTTGGCTTTCTGGCTACCTATATACCAATCCCCAATAGTAAAGGTCTTGATTTGAACTTCAGTAGAGACTACATTAATTGGGCCTGTTAGTCTGACTATTACAATAACCCATGTTATACTGTCTCTATCCATGTTCTTGCACACAACTAAGTTCCGTCAAACATACAGAGCCTAGTTGTATTAGGGGCCAAAAGATCCCAGTGTATTTATTCCTAAAACAATTACTGTGTGCCAGTAATTGGCATTTGTAAATACATAAATAAAAGAAGATCTGATCTTGACCCTCAAGAAACGTCAGGATCTAGTGAGCAAAACAGCTTATGCTGTTAGGGGAGCAGATTGCAATGTGCTTTTATGAATAGACTGTTGAGAAAGTGCAGAAAAGGAATTGATAAGTTCCTCTTCAATCAAGGTATCTGAAAAGAGGTAATTGAATTTTGAGGGATGAACAGAAGTCTGACAGCCTTAGAAGAAAGGCACTCTAAGGAGAAAAGACTGGTGCATTCATCAAGAGATAGTAAAAGACAGGGTCTGTGTGGGGGATGCTAAGAAGTTTGTTATAGCTGGAGTTTACAAAATTTGTTAAGTTCAGGGCAATCAGGGGAAGCTGGAAAGATAGTCTGGGTCCAGCGTTACAGAATAGAAAATTTTCTCTGATAAATGTGAGGTATGAAGAAGAGGAAGGAGAGATGAAGCAAGTTGGGGATTGAGGGAGTAGATGTTTGGAAGAGTCATTGTGGAGAATGGGAACAGAAGCTGGATAGAGATAACAAATGGAAGGCAAGTTGCTCTTTAATTCTATCTTCATTAGTAAGAATCATTTGTATGCTTTGAGACAAAGTTCCCTCACCGTTAACACAAGGAGTTTGGGCCAAGTGATCTCTGCAGCTTTCCAGCTGCACACATATTGGTATTAGATGAAAACATTCCAATTTATAGGTTAAGAATTAAAGTGCAGGGGCAATAAGTGTCCCAAGTTGTGGGCTTGAGACTGGGGAGCTGAAATTAAAACCTGTATCTCCAATTTCTGAACTTACTTTACCATGGTATTGTTAATCATCACATACATTATTCTTGACATTACTATTATTTTTTACATCTATAAACTGTGCTAGGTCAAGCAAATTGCCTTTTTTTTAAAAACAATAATATAGCATAGTCTTTACTTCTATGGTGTGTTTGGTACAACTAAATAATTTACAGACATACAATTATACAAAACACACTGAGAAAGATGTTCCAGAAAATAAGAAAGTGGAAACTGCTGGATAAGAAACCGGGTGACATCATTAACTTGCCTCTCTCTCACCTATCACATTGGACTGGTCACTCTAAGTTGCTGACTCCATCTACTAAATGTTTCATGTAGCTGTCCTCTATTTCTCTTTTATTCTATTCTTTCTTCTTGACTGGCCTTCACTCCAACCTTCTAACTGGTCCTTTTATCCCTTGTAAATTCCCTACCTATGTGCTGCAATCAATTATCTTCTTAGAACACAGATTTTATAAGATTCCTAAAACCCTCCAAAATTTAAGACATATTAACCTTGGCCTGGTATTCAACCTTGCACAATGCAACCTGAGTTTCTTGCTGGCCTCTCCTGCATCTTCATGATTCATCATGTACATTATTTCCTACATATCAACATTTTGGCCCCTAACCTTAGCCTAAATATTCCTTCTGCTAGAAGGATTAATTAACTCACATCTACCTCACTGTAACACTTCTTGATTCAGTCTCTGCTTCTCAATTTTCAATGCCACTGCTTTCATTTAGATCATCTCAAGTCTCCTCTTGAAGATCACTAAAATAGTCTGCAAAGGCTACCCTTGGATCCAGTACAACTACTTCGGCCAGGAGGCTCATTTCAGAAGGCACCTCAAGAAAAGAAGTAATTAAGATTTAAGGTCAAATGAGATTATATGGGTGGGGCCTTGATCAAAGAGGATTAGTGTTCTAAAGGAAGAGAGACACTAGAGCTCTTGCTCATTCTCTCTTACTCTCTCTTTTTTTTCTCTCTCTTCAGCCTCCCTCTCTCTCTCCGCCCATCCCTCCATTTCCCAGTCATCAGAGGAAAGCACACAGTGAGAAGGTGGCAGTCTACAAGCTCTTACCAGAACCTAAAGATGCTGGAACCTTTATTCTGGACTTCCCAGCCTCCAGAACTGTGAATGAATATATTTCTGTGGTTTAAACCACCCAGTCTATGGTATTTTGTTATGGCAGCCCAAACGAACTAATAATATACATGGTGTACAATTTTTTCTACAATTTGGTTGCTATTACCTTCTCTAGACTAGTCTATCACCCTTCCATGCTGGTATTGTCTGTCCTTTCACACTTTCAACATTTTGGCTCCTAACCCCCTCCATTTCACAGAATTGCCATGGTGCGTCTAGGCCATTGTACATGACAGTTTGATGTGTCTACAAAGCTTGCAACCTCCTCATGGGTTTGGCTTACTCCTACTCTTTCTTCCAATTTGAACTTAGATGGGTTAGGCAACCTTCTCACATACCTGCATGATATCTAATGATCACATCTATCATAAAAGTCATCAAGCTATTTAGCAAATATCCATTTCTTTACCTGTTTCCTGGAACAGATTCTTAGGAAAGGGGCCAATTTTAAACTTCTGAATCTCTCTCTGCCTATTAGAAACATATTGGATGTTCAAGTAAATTAATTATAATTTTAGTTTAGAGAGTACTAGACCTAGACCAGACTACCGTCTCTTTCTGCCATTCCTCAGCTATTATTCTGAGGCGATTATCTCTATTTCTCTTTGTACAAATGTCTATCTGTCAAATTATGATAATGATACTAGACTTGTAGGTTGTTGAAAGAATTAATTATAAATTGGTTTATAATTATGGACAGTACATTAAAAATGATCCATAAAAGCTGGTTTATTCCAAATACATTCTACCCCCTCTTCAAGGGCCAATTCCATCCTACATTTGCAATGAAGCTTGTATGAAGATCCAGCAGCAGAATTGATTGTTCCCTCTTTTCTCCTTCTGCAGACTTTATTTATAGTTCGATTTACAGTATTTATCAGAGTTTTCTTAACATTAGCATGAATTATACATGTGACTACTACCTCTTCCCTGGTGACAAGCCTTGTTGCCTTTAGAAGCTTAGAGTGCCTCACACGTAGAGGGCACTACTGACATGTGCTCAATGAGAAACAATAACAAAATAGATTCTGCGTTGTGCTATATTGTTTCTAATAGACTTCAGATTTCTCATAATATTCTTCACAATTTATGGATTTATTTTTAATAGTGACATAATTAACTTATAGCATTATATAAGTTTCAGGCGTACAACGTATTGTAAAATGATTACTACACTAAGTCTAGTTAGCAGCCATCATGACACATGGATACCAATATTTTTCTTGAGATGAAAACTTTTGAGATCTACTCTCTTAGCAACTTTCAATTCACCAATCATTTTTCAAATGTCAACTAGAGCTGCTTAATATGCTTTCGGTCTTCCCATTTCCTAGTTATTTTGCCTTTAATGATTGGGATTGACCTATAGGGTATGAATCCTTGCGAAGGGTTCACTTTTGACTGTAAATGGGATTTGAACTCAAATATATGATTGAATTTGTCAATCTAGTCAGCAAGCAAATGAGAAACAGCACATCCTTCTTCTCCCTTCTCCAAGCTTCTGGTCTTCCTCTAGAGCCTCCTATTGTTAGAACCTAATGCGTCAGCTTGTAAAGGAGAAATAATATCTGTGGAGTCCCCAACACAGCATCATAAGGCATAAAGAAAGGTGTTAGCTGAAAGACAACCACCTGTTAACTGGCACACTGATAATTACTGAAATTGAATGAACCTTTTATTTTACAAAGTCTCGTAGCTGGTTTAGTTTTAATCTGGTGCTTTTAATCCACAAACCGGTGAAGCTTTCATTGGTGTGGTACCCAGGTGAGGGGATGTTAAACAATTGTCAGTTTTGTTATCAAGCAGGTGGGACTTTTGTTTCTAAAAAAGAACACATGATCCCAAAAATAGGTTTCAGAATTTGTCTTTAAAGAAATTACTTTAAAAGAGGAAACTAGAAACAAGAAAAGGGTTCTGGAAAGCAAAATTAAATCCTGGAGAGATTAGATTTCTACTGTTTGATGTCAAAAGTAGTGTGAATTCCAGCATAAGTGCCATTCCAGGATGAAAATGGTTCTTATGCCAGAAAACTGACTGGTGCTAAAGTTTCTCTAATTAGAACAGTACCGACTGTTGGGATACAGTCCTGACAGCGAAGCATGTTAGTTAGATAAATGAATTACTAGCACTATTCTGCTGACTCCCAGATGCAATGTTCAAGGTGGCCTCGGCTAGTAAACAGGAGTGGAAAACGTATCCTCACACATTTGCTTCATGCCTGAAAAACAAGCAATTTTGGAGAAGACATCTGGACACAAAATTCGAACAGTGCTCAGAGCCCATCAAAACATGGATTTCGTGGCTTGGCGTCTGGCTGCTAAGCAACGTATTTCTTACATCAAAACAGAGTTGTAAAAGAAGATCCTGGTGCCAACTCTGGTTATTTCTCATTGAAAAAAAATAATGACCATGAAAATTTTCCTTCAGGCCTTAAGAGATCTGATTTCCATGGGATAGAAGAGCTCAGATCATTTCTCCTCCAGCTCGCTTGTTTTCCACATTCTGAAGTATTAGGTAGAGATTATCTTTACGTTTTGAAGTATTCTCAAGTGAATATTGCATCACAGTCTTGTAATAGTTTTCTCAGCTCTCTAATTAATAGCAATCTTTTAAATTAGGTGCATATATTCATAATACACATGCTTTACAAATATTTGGTTCTCATCATTTTGATGTATATACCAGAAGGCCAGCCACAAACTAAATGAGAACTGTTTTACAAAAAGTGTGCTTCTGCTTGGCCAGGAGGCCAGGCAGGGCCCATGTAATATACTTTCCATGTGTAGACTAGTTCGAAAATTAGATGTTATTATAATACTTATTAAAATTAAGATAGACAGTTAATTTATTTCATTCTTGTTTATATTTAACATCTACTGATATGTTTCAGAGCTTAGAAAATAGGAACTATTACTTACCCCAAAATAAAACAAATTCAGAAAAAGCAAGAGATAGATCATTTAGAATACACTGGCTAGTTTTCCTTTTATCTGGGAACCAATTAGGAAAATTATGGGATAGGAAGTAAGGCCTGGAGTCTTCTATTAATTGTAGAATGTGAGTTTGAATTTCAAAATGAAAGTGAACTATTAAAATGACCTACTCTTTGGAGCAGTATGCCTACAAAAGTATTTTTTCCTCTGTCTTTAGAGAACTTCCTTCCATAAACTCTCTGAAGACTCTTTCTTGGCAGCTTCTTGTGATGTAGCAAAGCAAGAAATCCAGACATGGAAATTTGCTCACACACACACACAAAAAGCCACTTGGAAACCAAATAAGAAAGCAATAGTTTTATGGGAGAACTTCACTTCATACTGAAGGCTACAAAATAAATGTTCTTCCATTTCAAAGATTTATGTTGTGCAGAGAAATTAAAGGATGGCTTCCAGATCACTTAATGAAGAGAAAGATTTTCCACTGTGCATAGCACTGTGCCCTGCCTACTTCTCCCTAAGCTGCTGTCCTCCGGCGTCCTTGTTTACATGTGGTTTACATTTATGTCTACCCGATGAACCACAAATGTTTCTCCACTCCAAATTTATCAACACTTTTCCTTCATACCAAGGGTGCCTTAGTAAAAATAGGAGACTTAGGCAGCGGAGCTGGGTGAGTCTGAAACCTCCTGCAAGCTGTCGGCGAGTTTCCTGTCCTTGCTCAGGATGCTCTATTTCGTACCATGATTTTGCATAATATTTCAAAGTTTCTCCTCCTTCATCTACCCTGGATGGATCTCAGACATTTAAAGAATGAGCTTTAAAAACTGATTCTTATTGGGAGTAGTCTGAGAGGCCTGACTTAAAACTGCCAATCAGAGCAGAGCTGTGAAAACTGAGGCTAAGAGTTCTGAGCAAGCCAGGCTCAAAACCAGCCCCACCTTTATGTCTGAATGTGGCCTAATGATTGTGCAAATAGATATTGTGTTCTTCTCAGAACTTCTGGGCCTATTAAGATCAGTGCCTTTCCCTTTCTGTAACCATCTTCCTTAAAAGAGGAAATCCTGGGAAAACATTCTTCCTCATGTCTTGACACTTTGCCCAGATTTTTCCGCACTTGGGGCTTCAAAAACATTCATCCAGAACCCAAAAATGTAAGCTGGATATGACCTCTCACTGGCAGCTGCAGAGCAGCAGGCAGTGCTTGCGGTGCACTGGGCAACCAGGCAAAGGACTCACTAAAAAAACTCGCAAGGTTGGGTTTCTATATCCAGCCACCCTCCTGCATTCCTTCCTTCTCAGGAAGGAGATTCCACCAGGATTGGATATGTAAGAACTTCGTTAGGAAGCCAGGCTGAAAAGAGTCCTTCTTTGGGGAAGCCTTCCTTCTACTTAATGTAGAAGAGGTTTTACTAAGAAGGTATGGACATTGACCATGGAAGGTCGTGGAGAAAAGTGATGACAGTGGATGAGCCAGGGCGCCCTTTCCATTAGGTTGGACAAAGTTTTATTTTGGGTTCACTGGAAAGCAGAAGATCCCTAATTCCAAAGACAAACTCTCTTTCTCCTTTTCCCATTTAGCTATTTACACTTCCCCAAACATTCTAGTCTTTTCTTATCATATGTATGCATCTGCTACACCATGTCTCGGACTAGAGATATTCTGCCTGATTGACGGATTGATTGTCTAAGGAGGTCTGGTTCTTTAAGGCAGGTATAGCTGCTGGGGCCACCCTCAGTACAGGAGCAGAGTTAGACTCTGGCTGAGTTTCCTGCAAGAAACCGTTAAGCATATCCACAGTGGCAGGTGGTTTGTGGGGGAAGCAAGGCCATCAGTAGGACTATGCCTTTGACCTACCTCCGTACACCAGTGCTTGGACCACCCACCCAGGCTGGACCTACCTCCCGAGTAAACAGAATGGCCGCATCGTAGTGCTCCTCATGATCATCCCCCAGCTGGTTGTGCTGGTGCTGCCACTTGCAAAAGTTCTTGAGGGTGGTGGCCGCGTTCTTGCTCACCTCCAGGGTCTTGTCCTTGTCGCCCAGCACCACCACCTTCACCACGGCCAGGCGGATGTGGTTCTCGATGCTGGCATGGCTATACAGCTTGTTGGCGATGGATGCCAGGGTCAGCAGGTAATGCTGCAGGCCCTGGCCATACATCTTCGCCATGGACGCGTCAGCCACCAGGAGTAGCTCCACCTGGCGGGCCCGGGAGATGGAGCGCCGCCGCCGCCGCCACCACGTCTGTGGTCCCTGGCCCCCATGCGACGAGGGGGCCGACTGGTCCAGGAGCCGCGGGGCCAGCCTCCAGCGTCGGTCCGGGCTGCTCTGCGGCTGGGGGCGCTCACGCGGCCCTGGCGGAGACGCGGGGGTCTCGCAACTGGTGCGCGGAGGCAGGGCCTCGAAGCTGAAGCCCTCGCGGGTGTAGGCGTGCAGGATCCGCGCGGACCCGTCTCCGTACACGCGCCCGGCCTCCGCCTCCGCCCGGGACCCGCGCAGCAGCGGCTTCAGGGTGTAGCGCGCGTGCTTGACCGCGAAGAAGCCGTCGAGACCCCCGCAAAGGTCAAAGACAGCCAGGGAGCGGGGGCTGCCGTCCACCGTGCCGCGGTAGAAGCAGTGGCCCGGGTGGCGCCGGGTTGCGTTCGGCCCGCCTCCTGCGGGCACGAAGCCAGCGGCGCCCACCGAGCCATCCCGCTCCAGGTCCAGGAGGAACCTCCGGCCACCCGCGTAGACGAGATAGCCCACCTTGCCGCCGCCGGAGTAGATCTGGTCGATGTTCTGCACCAGCCCGCCGCTCCTGCGCTGCGGGGCCGCCGCGGTGTGCGCGTGGCCGGGCGGCTCGGCCCGCTCCTGCGCCTCCTCCCCCTGCCGCCGGCGGGGCTGGGCGGCCGCTGCAGCAGCCGGAGGCTGCCCGGCTTTATCCTGGGCAGGTGTCGCGGCGCGGCCGGCCGCGACCAGGGGCAGGCGGAGCGCGCACAGCGGCAGCAGCAGCAGCAGGGACGCCCACCCGAGCAGCATAGTGCGCTGCCCGCGGGGAGGGGCTGCGCGGCGGGGACTTTATGGGTATTTGTTATTCGCTATGAAAGTTACCGGGGCGGGAGGTAGGGGCACACACAAGACTTGCTTGCGAGTTGAGTCAAGTGTCGGAGGGAGGGGGGACCCGGTAGCAGTGCCAGCCCGTCCCGGGCCGCGGTGCCAGCGTGCGAACTTTTCTTTGTTGGTTTGGAAAATGTTTGGATTCGTGCTCCGGAAAGAGGGGGGAAAAAATTAGAAAGAGCAAAGCCGGGTTGTGGAGAGTCAGCAAATACAAGAAAAGGGGGAAAAAAACCTTAAATCCACCCCAAACACAGATACTGCTCGCTGCAGCAAGAAAAGTAAGGAAGGGGCCGCGCCCCAGGCGGGCGACCGGTGAGCGCTGCCTGCAGCCCCCTCGCTGCCCCGGACCCGCCGGCGGCGGCGGGGCGTCCAAGCTCCGGAGCCCACTTCCTTTCTTATTTGGTGGGTTTCCTTGACTCTTCTGGAACCAGGAAGAAGGGAAGAAAGACAGGGGGAAAAGCCATAAAAATTAAAACAAAAAGGCAAGGGGCGGCCTGCAGCGAGCCCGCGACGCGGCGCGTCCGTGTCCCTTCGGGTGCAGTGCCTTCCTGCTCGCCGTCATCCCCAGTCGGCCGCTGCGAGCGCGGAGAGCAGCGCGAGCGCTGTGAAGATGCGAGGAGGTGGAACAATGAATTTATAGCGGCATGCCATCCTGCAATGGCAATTTTAACAATTCGTCACTGCAAGCTGCCTCTTAAAGGGAGAGCTTCCCCCACCACTCCCACCCTTCCCGGTCCGCGCCTAATCAGATGGGGGAGGGCGGGCGAGGGGGGCGATCGAGGAAAGGGAGACCGGGAAGGAGGAAGGGACCCGGCGAGGTGGAAGGAGGGACGAGGGAGGGAGCAAGAGCAAGAGGGGGAAAAAAAAGTATTTGGGTAAGAAAAAAAAAAAAACACACAGATTTTCTTGGCCTCATTTAAAGCCACAGCGGCTCCGGGTTTGTCTGATATTTCACAACGAATAGGGGTTGGCTAACCTCGGCTTACCTCATCTCCTGAAGGGGTGTTTGGTGTGTTTTTAAAGTTACTGAGGCATTTCAAGTCTCTCCCTGCCTTCTTCTCTCTTGATTTTCTTTCCCTCGGTAGGAAGTTCCTGCCGCAAGTTTCCCCCCTTTGCACGCCCGTGCACTTCGGCCTCGCAGACCGCGCCACTCCATCCACCAGCAAAGGGCGTTCGGCGTCCCGTGCGCCCGCTCGTCCCGCGCTCCTCTCGCCTTCTCCCCGCCGTCCCAGTACCGAGTTTCCTCCCTCCCCATTCCTCGGTCTGCGCGTTCCGACGCTCGTCGGGTTAGGGCTCCGGGTGACTAATTTCTCCCAGCCACCAGCAGAGGGGCCGGGCGGCGCGAGAGCCGCAGGCGCTTCCTGGCGCGTCGCGGCCCCTAGAATGTTGCTGTGTCCTCGGCGGGGCCGCCTGGGAACTCCGCGCCTTTGTGTGCGACCTGCCGGCTCCCCCCTTTCTCAAGCGTGCTTTGCATCTGTGCTCACAATCTGTCACTCAGTCCCAGATGACTGGAACTTCCTTTGCTTTGCTTGAAGAAGGCTGGACCGGAAAGAGTTAACTCTGGAAAGAAATTGGGCTAATTTTTTAAATATTAAAAAAAAAAAAAAAGTGCCCACGCTTTTCTTCCTTCGGATTAAATGATAATTAAATGACAAATACTAGTATTTGTATTTATCTCTTCAAAAAACAACTACTTATCGCCCTAGGTCCTGACTTGCTATCTTTCTCAGAAATTCCTTTTATGAGAAAAGGAAGACTGGGAGGGGGGACATGCTTATTAGTACATGAGTGCCACTGTCCCTGCGACTTGGAAATTTGATAATTTCCTCTAATTATCAAATCTAATAGAAAAGAAGGGAAAATCCTATGACTTTGTAACCAGTACCTGCTAAAGGTTAGGTCTACTGTAAGAGCAGGAGCATCCTCCTCCCCCAAACAAATTAAGAAATACATCAGTGAAAAATGAATTTGGGTAGCACAGTTCTGTCTTTCCACATTGGTTTAGCTTACAGGGATGCAGAGGCCTCAGTGGACCCCAAGCTGCTGTTGCTTTTCCCATATTCCTTGCTAAAAGATCTGACTACTTTTTTTTCAGAGAGCAAATCAGGAAGGTCCTGGACAGACTAGAGGTCTTCAGAGTGGTGAGGAGCCCCAGGAAGGAATCCTAGAATTGTCCCACAATAATGCCCAGTGTCTGTGCCTGGAGCACCCTCTGGAGTCACCTGGGAGGCATGAGAGTGAAACATGTCCTGGGATTTCGTTCACATTTATAATTGAAGTGGTCACTGGGGTCCCAGGCCACCCTACAACCCCTAGTGGATCCTGAAATACCTCCAGACCTTGAGAGGAAGCTGCAATTACCAAAGGCTGTTGTCTTAATTCGTAACCCCTTAGTCTCTAAGTGGTTGGTTAGTTGCCCACAGATAATATCACCAGTTGAATATTTTGAGGAACCAGAGATGTTCAGGAGCAGGAGAGCAGAGAATGTAGATTCCATCAGTCTTCTCTGTCTCTCCAATCGTCTTCAAGTGTGTGGTTCTTGTGCTAATAGAAAGCAATTTTTTTTTTTTACCAGCTTCAGTGAAAAGTACTTCAATATATTTGACACTAAACACCATCTCTAAAACATCTTTGATTCAGTAAGTGTAACCAATTTATCATTGTTAATCTCAAAGGATCATTTTGATAGGCGTTTTAGATGACAGTGGTTTAAATTTATTAATTATAATTATTTGCATTCATAGACATGAGATTTCTTATTTAGCTTTTAAGGAAATCCCAGCGAATTCTCTTCTTAGTGAAAGTTCTCCTCTTTCAAAAACATAACATTTCTCACATGAATTGTACCTCTGACTTTTATGCTTAAGTTCCATTAAATAATGATGTTTATACTCAGATTATTAAAATGTTTAGAAATATGTTGAGGAAAAAGATAAAGCTTTAAATGTGAATAACAAGTACTAAATATTAGAACCAATTTCTACTTGTCTATAATTTTTATTTTTTGTGAAAGTAACTGGGGTATTTTAGGAAGTTCATTTGGTGATACTTTAAAGATATTACCCTAGTGGATTAGGATGAACTGCTATGTTCCAAAAAATTCATGCCTGTCTGTCCAAGGAAGAAATTTTCACTGAATAGAAGTTTTTATTTACTTTTTTTTTTTTTTTTTACAGTATAAAGAAATATATTAGCAATTATGTTTAGGTTGACAGATTACTGCTTTATCATTTTATTGTTCCAGGTACTGGTTTTATTTGTGTATATTTAATAAGAAATTTCCACTGCATCTGTACAGCGTATGATCACCCTTGATATATAATTTTACATTTTCCAAAAAGAAGAGACTTTCTGCTGCAGACTGTTACAGTTGGAAGTGATCTTGGAGGTCATATAAGGCAACACCAACCATCTACCAATGAGAAACTGAAAGTAGAGATCAAAGTGACTTTCTGTGGTTAAAAAGTCCACTAGTGGCCAGCTCTCCGGAAACCTATTTCCCTTACTTCCTTGATTGGTGTTCAATCTACAACACCTCTTAAAATCTATCCAGTTTAGCAAATACCTGCTGCAAAGTGCTCTGTGAGGTTCTCTGAAGGCTTGTAAAGATGAATAAGCCATGATTAATGTTCAAAGAAGCTCACAGTTCAGAGATGGAGCCAATTGTACCAAGAGGTACTGGGAACACAAGCTGGGAAATAACGAGAGAGGGAAAAAAGCAAGAGAACAACTTTTGCAGGCTCTCCGAGATGTGTATTTCCAATACAGTTTCACTCCTTAGGGTTCGTGTATCCTTGTAAATAGTATTTCCTCCTCGTTCTCCATCTATGATTTTAAGGGTAGGAGTGAGGAAATAACTGACAATAAAATATCCCTCTCCAAACAAACACCTCCTCTTTACTTCCAACGGAGAATTGTAGAATTGCAGCCTCTCAATTCTGTGTGTTAGTGTTCCTTTCTCACATCAGGGTCCCTGCCCCGGGCCTTGGAGTGTTTTGAACTCCTTTAATATCATCTCCCTCAGTGGCAGGATGGCGGATGCTGGGAGTGGAATGTAGCACTCCTGCTTGAGGCCCTGTACGCTGCCTTAAAGACTCTGGGCCAGCCTTTACTGTCAGCGCCACTTGGCTTTGCAAACTCTAGTTCTCGCAAGACTTCCTTCAAAACCAAAGGTTATTTTAGGTACCTCATATAAGTGCAATCATGCAGTATTTGTTCTTCCGTGACTGGCTTATTTCACTTAGCATAATGTCCTCCAGGTTTATCCGTGTGTCGCACATAAAATAGTCAAACTCATAGTAGGAGAAAGTAGAATGTTAGTTGCCGGGGGGGATAGGGGGAGGGGAAGTTATACTTTTCAATGAGTATAAAGTTTCAATTATGCTAGAAGAATAAATTGTAGAGATCTGCTGTATGGCATGGTACCTGGAGTTAATGATACTATTTTGTACACTTAAAAAACTACCGAGGGTAGATTTTGAGTTAATTGTTCCTATCAAAAAACAAAACAAAGCCAAATATAACATTTTGGGAATAGGAAAAGGAGTGGATTCACTATACAGCTTTGATACGACTCCTTAATTTTTAGAGGGTGAAACTATATCTGAACAGTCCTTCTCTCTTTTTCCAGCCCCTTACCTCCTTCTATCTCCTACTATATCTCATAAGATCTAACATGCATCATGATACATCAATACAGATGCACAATCTTACACACATTAGACACACAACACACATTAGCATGTGTGCACACTCACACACACCTCAATTCAGTTTCCCCTCTAGGCTGCACTTAGCGGTGTTTAGAAAGTCTAGATCAAAACTGAGATGATAGGAGAGGAGATTTTACTAATAACACTTTGCCCCTTGCAAAGAAAACTTTCTTGGGACCTGCAGTGTAGAGATTTTTTTTTTCTGGAACATTTTCTGCATTCCTGATAAAACTCTTACCATTTTTTTCTGCTATCTGCCTAGGACACATTACAGAACAATCTTTCTGTAGTGATGAATAACATATGCTTCAAAATCAGTTTTATTTAATATTATAAGGAAATAAAGTTTTAGAAAAGCTACATTTTCATTTTTCTTGTACACAGAAATTTAATACTGCATAAAAGTCTTCAAATGAATAATGTACATGTGTATTATTTAAGACATACAGGTGCTATCTGTAAAGCAAAACTGACAAGTCAGTTTTATGCTGACCAGCTGCAAAATGTTGTTTTAGCTTTTCTCACACAATTACGCACATATTACTTGCTTTTATGAGTTACTCGAGTTCTGTTTATTCCTTTTATTTTCCAGAAATCATCTTAAAATCAAACCTTACTGGAAACACATGGAAAATCATGAATTTCCAGTCTAGAGTAATTTGAAACATTTGAGGTTTTTATTTTTTCCTACATGATGGCAAATTCAAGCAAGGATGTCAAATTATTGAATGAGCAGTAGTTGTAGTTGTAATTGTAGGAGGTAGAAGTTGTTTCATAGCCCTGCAATTAGTTTTTTTTTTTAAGTTATATTGCAATAATGCCTCACTCAAACTCTAGAATATCACAGTGTTCCTTGAAACTATCCAATTTCTCTATATGAAATGTATCTGCCTTATTCTGATCAGTAAAGTAAGAAGATGAGGTTAGTCCCAACAGTGCTGATAACTATCAGTTGGTCACTGCCTCACTCATTCTTGACCAATAAGAACAAGGAGACAGTAGCTACCTAATCAATAAGATTCCCCCTTCACTCCCACTCATGTTGCTTGTGTTACTGCAAGTTGTTTATTTGTTTAAGAAAGAGATATGCAGTATTCTCTTCCATGATGGCTTATGGACTAATATATACCTCTCTAACATGCACCTTTCTTCGTCAGGTAGTACAGGTGGAAGTGCAGTTATCCAGGTCATGATACTACCTGAGGTTATAGGTTGTAGATTCAGGTAAAAGCAGGTGACGATACCATCATTACTGGCTGACTGAATGAAGATTTGATTCTAAGTCTTTGAAAGGAGCCAGTCACATGACCATCACCATCATCTCCTTTACTTTTCTCCTACCAGCTGGCCAGACCTGGGCCTGCTGCCAAGTTCTCTTTCACCAATAGCTGAACTGCCTCTTATGATCTTTGAAGGTATGGGCGAATGAGCTTGAGACACCATGAGGAACTGAGGAAGTGGGATTTGATTGATTTTACAGTTCAGGGAATTAATCTTGGCCCACATTTACCTGTGTTCTGCCCGGAAGTCAGACTAGCACTTTTGTGCCTTTTATTTTCTCATTTCAAGAAACTCTTCCAATTTGTCTATACCCTTCCCAGTCTATATTAGCTGTGAAACAAGGTTCTTCTTGCCCTTCAGGCATGGGAGGCTTCAAATTCTTTGAGAACAGAGGTGGGTAAGAAAGGATGAGGTTGTGGTGCCATTACTCGTGAGACTCAAACTGATATTCAAAAAATCATCCTTTAAAGGGAGTCTTCTCCAGTATCTGCCCACAAAAGGTACCAGATCCTTGATAACCCATGTCAGGTTGGGCCCAAATGTTTTAGGTGACTTGGTTCAGAAAGAACTCTTTAATTCATGACTTTAGAATTAATTACCAATAGTTGGTGGTGAATTATTAAACTCATTTAAAATTAATTCTATATTCGCTAGCATGTTTTTATGCATCTCACATCCTCACTTATTTCTGCCAAAGCATTAATCAAGTAGGTCATTATTTCATTCATCTATTGGCTTATGACATGTCTTTCTTTTAGAAAAACCCAATGAGGGCAACTGTGAAGATTGAAACTAAAGAAGGTGGGGGCATTAACAAGAGAGAGCCGTCAGGGATGACACAGAGGAAGCCTCTCACATATATTCCACAGCTAAACTCTACAGAGTTTTCAGAGAATCCAAATACAACTTTAAAAAAATAGCTGGTAGTCAGAGGATTAAAGGGCAAACTATCCTGATTGGACTCTCTCCTAGCTTTCAGGCAAACAGTTTACCCTCCTTAAAGTGCAAAACGATGTCTTGAGTCTATGAGATGGTTTTTTGCCCCCTCTCCTCTCTCTGTCATAAACTTTGTTTTTGCTTTTGATTATTGACAAATCTAATGGTTGGGTCCCTCCTACACAAGTACATTTTTTGCATACTGAGGTAATGTTCCCATTATTCTGGGCTGCCCTCTCTTCTTTCCACACTCTTCTTTTCTCTCCCTTCTCTTTCTTTGACATCTGTCTTCCCCACTAGAATGCATGTTTGCCTTTGTCACTATTGTTACTCCAGTTTCTAGCCCAGTAACTGGCAAATAGAAGGCAGAAATGGACACATATTAACTAGGTAAAATATGTATGCTCACTATTTTTTTAAAGTATGTGTAGATGTGTTTATTGATATTTGTCTGTCACCCTTTTAAAATATTCTTTCTCTAATAATAAAGCCATGCCTTTACAGGGACTCCCAACTTCACGTGTTTGAGTCAAATTGATCCCATTTCTGTCCTCTTCCCATGGGTCTACATACTTGATACCAAACCTGGCAACTCCGAGAGTCCCGTACACTTAACTATAGTGGCTGTTTCTAGAAAGAGCTCTGCCCATTGGAGTCCCACTTGGGACATTTGTCTAAGGCATTAGCGAATGTACTTTTTCCCCATCATCAAAAGATATATTAAAAAAGGAAAACTATAATACACATCTATAAATTCTTAATGTTTTCACATAATCAAAGGTTATTCTAATTGCTATAATGAACACCCTCAAATTCTCAGTGGTTCTACATAATTAAATTTTTTTATTCTTTGCTCATATCATAGTTCTTTGTGGGTTGATAGCAGGCAGAATGCTGTTCTATGCAACTATTCAGAAACTAAAACTGGTTTCATTCTGAGATCCTACCCCATTCTTTACATGTTGCCTATAAGGCTGGCTTAAAGGGAAGACAGAGAGAGTGAACAAGGCACCCTACAAGTGGCATACTTAATTTCTGCTTATAGCCTATTGGTAGATGTGACCATATGGCCCCACCTGGATGTAAGGTAGAAGTAGACATCTGGGGAATACAGAGCACCTGTGAGCTCAAGAAGAAAAAATAAAAGAAAAAAATTCTTGTCACTTTCTGCTGATTGCCATTTATCTTAGAGATTTCACCAAATAGAAAAAGAGTAAGAAGAAAACCAAGCAGTAGTGAGAAAGACAAGAGAGAAAAAAAAATAAGAATGGGGATAAAATAAAAAAGAGAAGATAATGACGTTAGAATCCTTGAATCCATCAATGTCAATAAATTTTTTTAATACTATTTAATTAAGAATTGTGTCACCTAACACAGAAAGAATCGAGATGAACACTCCATTTTTGCTTGCCATTTTATATCTAGTCCCCAGCTCAATGCTTTGCATATGTTAGATGATCTAAAACATTTTTGGAATCAAAGATTATAAGAACAAATAGTCAATGTTAATATAATGGTCTGATATTAGCTATCAATCTTATCTCGTACATTATTCCTCACAATAGTTGTCTCAAGTAACTAATAAGTGTGTCACTTACTCTACGATTGTATTTTCTGTTATTCTGTTCTGTGTTGCTCACCATGCATATCTCATGCTGAATTGTATCAAAATTGTCAATACCTTTTATCTAGTTTGATATACTAATTACAGAATTTTCACATTTATGATTAGTTAAAACTGAGATTTCAATTTTATTTTTCTTACTCTGTTTATTTAATTTTACTAAATACTGCAAATGTGTTGAAATTCTACAATGTAAAGACATGCAACATCCTTCCAGTATGAACTCTGTGGAGATGTTTGGCTCACTTCCCTTCTCTCTGTGCCTGATCCTGCAGGGCAGAAAAGATACTTATTATATAGCTTTTAGTAGTTAGAGCAAACTTAGTAGAGCTGAACATTATAACAGAATTTTCCCACCAAACTATGAGGCATGGTAATAGCCGAAGATGTACTTCATGCTCACTTTCTGTGTGGAAGGGCACACCCCTCCAAAATCAACAACAGCAATGAGCACAAATGACTAGGTACTATCTGTGATTCTAGGGAAGTTATTTAGTCCTTTTCTGTACCTATTTCCTCATCTGTGAAAGAGTGACAATTGTAACACATACTTTACTAATAAGGTTAGTAGAATTGGCCTCCCATATCCAGTAGGGTTTTTATTAAGATTGAGAGTTTAAATATGTGTGAAGTACCTGGTACAGAGCAAAAAAATAATAAATGTATTATTATTATTATCATAATGATGATGGTGATGATGATTATGATGATGATGATAGTGATGATGATGATAATGAGAATGAGGATGATGATGATGATGATCTCACCACAGCAGTTGCAGATTTAGTTTTTACTCTTTCATGTCTATTTATATTTTAGCTCAAAGAGTGCCCTGATAGATTTTGAAAGAGAATCACTGTGAAGAATAAAGACATTTAAGACTGTCCAGGTGCTAAAGTTGGAGAAAAGTCGGACACAAAGTAGAAACTCCAAAAAGGTTTAGGGAGATGCATGTTCTAATGGTCCTTACCCTTGATGTCTACATCAATGTAAAGAGGAATTTACAAAGAACACTTTGTTTTTCTCATTTATTTCCTCCTGTGGTTCTACTCCCTGATAGCATTAAAGTTATTTTTCTTTTATTATCCGGTTTGAGAATGGTCATCTCCATCTTCATAGGCCACCAGCATCCAGCACAACATCAGAACTTAGAGTCTCTCAACAAACATTTGCTTAATTAATTTTAATTAAACCATTTCTTTTTTGTGGTTTAAATTTCACAGGTTTAGATGAGGAGAGACAAAGCAAAACATTTTAATTTCTGTTTATTTTTTATGACCTTGATCTGAGTTGTAGGGAAAGAGAAAGAATGATGGCTTATGAAAGTAATCTTGACTTTCTATACTCAATTTGATAGAACTTTTGCATTCTACAGGCTATGTCTGAGAGGATTCAGGTGATTGTTGGTACTTGAGGGAAGATTCAGTGACCTGTTTTTTCTATCACATGATGCAATATAGGGACTTTAGGATTAATGGCAATGATAATCTCTTTTCCAATCACTGGATGGTTCCTGAAGAGCTTTGCTATGTAGTACATGGCAATTCATAGTTAAAAATGTGGTCGGAGTATGCAGTTGCCTGGCATTTCTGGTTCAGAGTTTTGCTTATTTGTTTTGTTTTGAATACTCATTATCATATAACAAGCAGCTAAAGCAAAGAGATTAAACAAAAACTAAAACTGCAACTCTTTGTTTCTTTAAAAGTAATCATTTGAAACCACAGAAGGTGACCTTTGGAAATAGGCTTGTTGCAGATGTAATTAGTTAAGATGAGGTCATGCAGGATTAGGGTGGACCCTAAATTCAGCAACTGGTGTCCTTATGAGACACAGATACACACACGCATGGAGGGAAGATGGCCATGTGATGGAGATGGAGTAGAGATCTGAATGGCACAGCAGCCATGCCAAGAAGTACCAAGGACTGCTGGCAACAACCAGAAGCTAGGTAGAGGCTATATAGGATGCTTCTCTGGCACCCTCAGAGGGAATGTGACCTTGCTGACACTTTGATTTTGGGCTTCTAGACTCCAGGATGTGAGAGAATAAGTTTATGTTGTTTTGAGCCCAAAACAAACAAAAAATCCCATAAAACTAAACTTTTTTTGTTTCTTTAAAAGGAACATTTCTTCAAAGAGGTAATTACTATTATTGGTGGTAGAAGTAAAGAGAACACAAATAAGTATATGACAGTTGTATTTTAAGGCAGAAAATAAACTGTATATACCTAAAAAGGAAATTTAATAATGGCTCTGATCTACTAAATTACTTATATTGTCCAGAACAATTTTACCTATACTGTCCAGAAGTATAAGAAAAGTAGGTAAATGGGATGGTAACTCCAAGTTCATGCAATGCAGAGTTTACTCAACAAGGGGATAAATATTTGGAAAAGTTGCAAAATGGTGAAATATGTTGTTATGCACAAAAGCACACAACTGTTAATTTCCATTAAAATGAGGTTTAAGAGAAAGTCAACAGTTCAAACATCTACAAAGCTATAGGTAGTGAAGGCAAGACAGGCAATTAGACTAAGCACCCTTGGAGTAAATGTTGGTTGGAAACTTCAGAAGCATTTCATTTTTTGACACATGTGAAGTCAACAAATGCATTATTTGACTCATTGCTCTAGAAGTGTTCAAATGTTCTCTTGAAGAGAAGAAGCTCATAGAGGAGAAATAACATGTTCAATGAAGAAAATACCTTCCAAAATATTCATTCACCCATGAGATGGGTAAGCAAACATGAGGATTTAAGGAGGCCAAGGATAAACTGACTCATCTACTTTTTTGTGGCAATGCAGCATATTTTTGGATTAAGACTCACTTGTTTTCCTGTTCTGTCATTTCCCAACATTAAGAGACTTGAATAAGAACTCCTTGAATGTTTATTGACATTCCAGTTAAAAGAGTGTAAGGCATCGCCAAATTCTTTAACTTTTTTCCTTTAAAGATATCCATAACTACTTCATGCTAATGTAGTCTTTTAAAACATGTGAGCTGTTAATGTTTTCTTATATCTATGGACTACTTTCTCCATACTTTTTCTTTATATATCTGCTAAACAAGGAAAAGTAAAACTTCATCTTCTAAAAAGCAGTAAATCCCAAATATTTTGGGAGTACTTTATTCCTTTAAAAATTATTGAGGATGCCAAAAAAACTTTGTTTTATGTGGGATCCGTAATATGTGATTATATCTATTGATAGCTACCATAATAGAAGTTGAACTAAAAAAAATAATTGATTCATTTACTAATAGTAATAACTTGTTACATGCTAATATATTATTTTAGAAATTAAAAATATTGACAATATATATATTTAAAAAATATAAAACTATTTTAATTAATTGCATTGTTTTGTGCCTGGATCTTAATTTATAAAGGTGACTGAGTGACATCACATAGAGGTCAATGCCATTGAAACAAGTTTGATTTATTTACAGTTCTCCTAGAAACAACGTGCACAGCTTGCATCACAGGGCCACAGGAGGAATGCCAGGGTTTTGTCATGAAGCAAAAGCAGCAGCTGGGGATTGCGTTGGTGGGTTATGGCTTTTATTGGGGTTTTCATGGGAAAGAGACAAAGGAGTACAAGGTAAATAGTTTAGGATTGTCTAGTTTGAATAATTTTGGTGGACTGTGGGCTATCAGTATGGTCTCTGGTACCTGGTCTTGGGATAACAAGGCAGAGGAATAGTGTTCTCTTCAGTGTGTGCATGGGTTAGGTAGAGGAGATATAGCTTTGGGTTGGTTAGTTTGCATATCAAAGAATGCTCCCCAGCTATATCCCTTTTTATCTCTAAGAATTGGCTCCCTCTGGGAAGGGCAGCAGTCTTTCCTCAACCAGTAAGGTTTTTCAAGATGTCAAAATATCAGAATATACAGAAAATAAAAAATATATAGATATAGATAATACATCTATAAACTATGCATGTAATTGAAGATAGTGAGTTGGAAGAAGGCACTAATTAAGGTGTCAGTATGATCAAACGAGGGCTCTCTTCTGGGTCACAGACTTTTTGTTGTGTTCTTATATGGTAGAAGGGGCTAGGGAGCTCTGTGAGGTATTTTTTATGAAAACTCTAATCCCATTTATTAGGGCTCATCTTCATGACCTAAGCACCTATCAAAGGCCTCATCTCCTAATACCATCACACTGGGCACTAAGACTTCAATATATAAATTTGGGGAGGACATATTCATTCAACCATAGCAGCATCATATAGAGAAAATAGAAGAGCAGGTAAAAGATGTAAGCATTTATCAAGAAGGGTCCAACAAAATAGGAAATACAGAGAATGGTAGAAAAGAAGTATATGAAGAAAAAATACTTGATAAGTTTCCAGAATTCATCAGCTCAAAAGTTTACTCTGAGTACCTAAGTGAATTAATAAAAATGCTTTCTATTTAGACTAATGCTGAATATTTGTAACATGAAGAATGTTAGTTTATCTTACTGGTTACCAGAGTAGGGGAATAAACTAAATAAACATTTGGCAATCTATTTTTTTTTTTATTCAGCAAAAGATAGCTAACAGAAAATAGTGGATTAATATCTTAGAAAGACTGAAGGAAAATAATTGTAACCCTAAAATTTTACTCCCAGCTATATTATTTTCAAAGAAGATAGAGATTTAATACAATTTTTTCAAGACTAAGAAATTTTATCATCAGCCAACAAGCTCTTATATAGGGATTATTAGAAGATAAAAAATAGCAAGAAGAAAGGTCAGCACAGAGGAAAGGCATAGGATACAAGATAAAAGGATGAATGCAAAATTGACATAATATGTCAATATTTTTAATTTCAACATAAATGAAAAACAGCATATTTTATATGCTTTTTCTTAAAGCATGTATCTAAAATAATAAAATGGGAGAGATTATTATGAGCTTTAATATAGAAGCCAAGCAGCAAGGGCTCTCAGTGGTCAAAGATGGGATGATATGAGCAATCAAATAAATAAAATATTATTGAATATTAACTCAAAGTATATAATAATGATACAAGAGTGTATATTGATATATTATTGAATAAACAAATAAAAAGAGACAAACGTTTCATACAGAATTCAACGTAATATGTCAATACCTTCTCCTTTAAGTAGATGGAGCTTAGCTCTTTATCTCTTAAATATGGGCTGCACTTAGTGACTTTCATCCAATGAATAAAGTATAGACTGAGGGGAGATATATTTATGGTGGAGAAATCCTACAAACACAACCTTACCTGGTGATCAAGGCTAACAATGCCAGTGATAAGTAATGTTGATATAGCATGTGCTGCTGATGTGAGGTGATGAGAATGACATTTCATCTTTTATCTCCATAATCTTTCTTTCAAATGCCCATAACTTCGATGTAACCATGCGAAAACACATTGGGAAAATGGAAGACTAATGTTGAGAGCATAGAAACAAGAAGAAAAAAAAAGAAGTTATAAGGAGCCCAGCAGGCTTTTTAGTGAAATGAGAATGTAAGTATAGAAAAGAAAATGAGAGAAAATAATGGCTGATTTAGGCCCATTTGGAGGAGCAAAGAGACCTAGTAAGCTTGTAAAGCTTTAATAGTGAAGAGAGAAGAGAAGGGAAATTGACGAGTAATGTGTAAAGATATCCAGGTAGGGTTTTAAGTTGAATGTTAATAAGAGAAAATTGCCCTGGCTAAGCTGAAGAGAAAGGGAAAGAAAAAGGATTTCATGTGTGGTGACAGTTTTTGGTTTAGAAAACTGAGTTTAACTTTGAGTGTCTTTAAAATGGACTAGAACTCAGACTAAGTAGGTAAAACAGGGCTTTCTTGTAAGGTTCATATACAAACTAAAGGGAAATAACTTTCTTTTTATTTTTTTGAGTAACTCACAGTGTTGTAAAGAACATAGAGCCTTAGGGTGGCATGGAGGAGAAGGGGTGTGTGTGTGTGTGTATGTGTGTGTTTTCTATGAAGTACCGCAGGCCCTAGATTTTCATTTCCTCCAAAAGGGAATTTTAGAATAGACACTTTGACCAGATATAGGTGTGACAGGAGGAAATTCCTAGAAAGTACAAGTCAGATTTTAGGACTACATATTTTGCATCAAAGAGATCACTCTCTGAGTTTTCTTAAGCTCTAAACATTTCAATGAGGCACTTGTTTTAACTACAGGTGGTTCCTCACAGCAATTTGACTTATAATGATTCACATGCTCAGTGCTCTGCCAATTACTCAGAGCCCTGGCAGGAGACCACACACAGCTACATCATTGTCACTGACTGTTTTCTGACATGTACTAATACTTAGGATCCGATGGCCTGGGTTCTTGACTTTAGATAGCCTCCTGACAGCCTATGCAGTTCACTCTGCATGGGGTCTCTTTGGCTCTTGGTCTCAAACATGACCCTGTCAATAATCAGCAATAATAATAATGTTGGATACATATGCAAAACGTTGCTATTTAGCCTCGTGCATGTGATCTTTCATTTTGTACCAACTGGTTCCAACAACTAAATATTTACTGATCACTTATTACATGACAGTCGTCACCACAGTAGTCATTTTGGATAGATGAGTGTATATAATCCTATAATCCTTCAGCAAACCTATGACAAGAACATTATAAATTGTAATTACATTAAAGTTTTGAAAATAATGTGTATTAGACAAAACCAAAGAGCTGGTATGTGGCAGAGCTGGCACTAATTCAAGTTTTCTGACTCCAAATCTTGGACTTTATTATATAATATTGTCCTTCCTCAGGAGGTCCTTAGTTATTCACTTTTATCTGTAAAGTATTTCTATCATGTATACTTTCAGTGAATTAACTATTTTTGCATGTCTAGTTACTGTATTATTTAAATATATCAACTTCTATACATGGCCAAAACTTTCATACTGTGCAGTGCATAAATTTATAATTTAATAAAAAATAGCTTGTTTTAATAGAAAAATAGTGATCATATTATGAAAAATTGAGTGTCAGGTTGTTGATTAGAAAATATTTTCTTATTACATCATTGTATCTGTGGGAAAACCAAAGTCAATTGTAATCATTTCTTTCGCAGCCGAAGAGCTGTATTTTTGCAGACTGTCTTAAAGTGGTCTAGGAAAAGAATTAGAATAGAAGGCAAAGTCTTTGAATAATAAATCACACCTTTATTTTTGATTTTTTGGAATAGATGGTATAAAATTAACCTAAAATCAGAGATTCAGAAATCTAGCCAATTCCTTTTAGCTTGCAGTCATTCTTGTCAAGAACAGCTCTTGATGATTCTGATGGATTGTAATTCAGAGATATGAATGGACTGTCTTCTGACATTAGCTTTTGGCCACCAAAAAAACCCCCCTCAGATTATTATTACCTGGGTGAATTTTTATGGTCTAAGATCTGATGATTAGATTTGCAGAGAAGAATCTGGGCCGTTCATCTCCTTAGCTCACCCACTTTTCAGTGCCGATATCCCTCCTTGATACATAATTTCTTTGACATATTAAATTTCCTGATGAAGCTGGCAGCTCCTTTAGTACTGGAAAACATTTTTGTGTTGAGTCCAATGACGAGCTTAGCAGAGAGTAATTTCTTGTCCTGGACACTGGAATGAGACTTAATGTATGCAAACATAGAGTTTTATGTATTCTCCCCTCTCCCTACTAGCAAGTTGTTTCTTAGAAAGTTATTTCTTAAAACAAATTATTCTTTGTAAAGATTTACTGGTAAATTACTTGAATTATGTGACATTTTAAAATGTTGAGAAAAACGATAAAATTGCAACCCAGAATAACATCTAATAGTAAGGTAATTATAATTTTTGTGTATTTTATTCCAGCCTTTAATTTTATAATTTTATCAGTTGTGTTTTTTATTATGTAGATTTTTTTTGCATGAAAATATAAGGACTTTATTTAATTCCCCAACAACTCAGGCAAAGGATCCAAGAAAACTAAAATGACATGGGTTACATCTACATGTCTGGTTCACAGAGTTTTTAAAAATTATAATAGATTCTTTAGAAACTTTATTAATTCTGTTAGGGCATAATCTGAAAATGAGTTGGATACTGAGAGAAACCTGGCTTTATAACTAAGAGTAAGATTTCACAATCTAATTATATTTTTAATTAAAGCTGAGCTCTTCATATGTGGATTTTTTCAAATGATAAAGAGCTTAGATTAAGCTTGTCCATGCCTCCGGACTCACTAGTTCTCCTTCCCAGAAGCAATTATTTAAAAATGTTTAGTTGTTTCTTTTGGTATTTACTCCTATATTGCTAAATAATATGTTAATAATATTATTTCTTGATTGACAAATTTTAGTCCTCACAGGCTTTTTCTTTTTCTTTTTTTGGCAAAGCAACCCTTGGTCGACCTCACAGATTGCAAGGACCTTGTCAGTTTACAATCTCTTATTTTTAAAATTTTTTAGCCTTATTTTTTATATTTTTTATGTCTCCCATTCAAGTACTAACCAAGCCCAATTCTGCTTAACTTCTGAGATCAGACAGGATCAGGCTTGTCCATGGTAGCATGGCCATAGTCACCCAGGCTTCTTATAGGACCAAAAGACTGATCTCTCATTCAACCTTCTCATCAATTTATTCTCTTTGTAGGTACCCAATAAAGTTAAACAAAATTTTAGATGAAATAAATAGTTGTAAAAGTTTTATTTTCTCAATATATAGGAAACAAGATTGATGGCTGAAAGTGAAGAAAGAAAAGGAGATGTTGGAGATTTGAGAAGAGAGGAGACTATGAGATGGGTTGTCTAGAAGAGTGGGAAAATAAATTGGCTAATCAGTTCATTTTAGTGTGTTCTTGAGAAGGTGAAGGAGAGGATATAAATACTCGTGGTCAATTGTGCATGGTTTTAAATTCCAGAAATAATTTTTAAAATAAAAAAAATTATCTAAAATGCATATGACTCATTATGCTATGATTTTTCATTTAACTTAAATTTATGGCAAATTGTATACCTTGGTTAAAAATAAATAAACACATTTTGAATTCCAGAGATGAGGCATTTGTAGTTGAAGGAACATGCTTGCTTTACTTACCTCAGTTAAACCAACTAAAAGCAACACCATAAATATGCTAAAGTTAGATTATAATAGAAAAATTATAATTTTTCCAAAGAGCTAAATATGGGCCAAACCCACCAAAAAAATAAGTATTTTGATTATTTACGGATCTTAAGTAGTATGTTTAAGAGCTAGCTTGCTGTGCTAGGAATAGCGTGGCTTTGGGTGAAAAATCACGTGTTTAATTTGAATCTCAACTCTGCCAGGTAAATTTCCTCATCTATTAAAATATCCAAAATAATATTTTTCTCATCTATTAAAGTGAGAAAATTACCAGTTTCCACATCTATTACAATAACATTTCCGTTTCAGCAATGTTGGGTGGAGAAATCATTTTTATATAGTAGTGGGTACTTTGGAGGCCTTTAATTATTAGAAATAGTTTTGCTGCAGAGTTACAGGGAAGCAAAATTAGAGAATAAGAGATTATGGTGAAGTTTAACCTCTGCTCAGAATAAGAACTGGACCATTTTTGCACCCGTGAAAATTAAGTATAAGATGCTTATACTTAATTAAGTATAAGGATGCGAAATACCATATACATAATTCTTGCTACAGCAAGTTTCTCCATTGTGTCAGTTTATCTTCTTTTGAACCAAGATACAAAATCTGTGAAGTGTTTGCATATGGCCGTCGCCTTCATGGGCCTGTAAAACATTGGACATTTATAAAAAAACTTGATGTAAAAGAATCACCATGCCCATGAACTAAGAATGATGCTGGCTTTCAATCGAAAAAGAAAAGCAATCATTGTTTATTGTATCCTGACTTTTTGTGCAATTGCAACTTGGATGAGGATAAAAAAGAGAACTATGTAGGTTTATTTCCTACTGTAAATTAAAAAAATATGTTTAGATGGCATATAAATATAAATATATGAAGTTATCAATGCTTGTTTTGTAGAAAAATTACTAAACTACAAATGCAGTTTGATTAAAGTTCTAGATTAAGTTTGAGCCAGAAATTTTAATGAAGTGTAATACTGACTGTGCCTCATTTTTTTGCAGCTATAAACATGTCAATAAACCACTGTACATTTTTACACAACAATAAAGTCTAAAACACGTATATAGAAGGAGGTGGAAATAAATATGGTGTGTCATTTATGCTAAAAACCAAAACATGTCAAAGTCAACCAATTGTTAAAAAGTTTTCAAATGTTCAAGGAAACAACATCCTTATGGACAGCTGATTTAGTCCTTATTCTAACAATTCTTCACATTCCTTACTTCCACGTGTACCATGCTCCTAAACTTCACTTCGTCACCCACTATCTTTCCTTTCTACACTGACAACCTACTCGGAAAACAAAACAAAATGAAAGAAACACAAAAAATGAACCACTTCCTCAGAGACTTGCTTTGCTCCTCACCCTGTACTGCCTGACCTTCTTATGGTCTTGGAATTACCCCAAACGGAACACTTGCAGCCCAGGACCTGGACAAAGTAGGTGGACAGTAAATATTTATTAGATGAAGGAATGAACTGCATAAACAGCCCACAGTTTCCCCTATCATTTTGTTTTTTAGTTAATGGCATTAACATCCATTCATTTGTTGAAGAAAAAAAAAACATGCTCGGATTCCTCTTCATTCCTGACATTTATTTGGTCAGCAAGTCCTGGCAATTTGACCTCAAAAATAACTCTAAATTCATCTCTTCCTTTCCTTCACCTTTGTTATATTATCTCACCTGGGGTGTTGGCATTATGTTTTTTACTGATCTTGTCTCTGTCTGACTCCACCCCATTTTTTTTCTACATAACTTCTAAGGTGAACACAAAAATATATCTCATGAATCCTTATTGATATACTATACTAAATATTGAGAGTTCCCTACTTTTTACACAGATTAATCTAAAATATTTATTACCATATAAAAAACCATCAACAATAAGGCCACAGATTACCTCTTACTACTTCATTACCAGCTTTTCTTTTATTCACTCTGTATTCTAGTCAAACAAGATTTCTTTCCTTTTTTCAAACACACTTTACTCTACCATTGTCCCTATACCCTTTTACTTGTCTCTGTTAATTAAATGACCTTCTTTTTCTTATTTATCTAGATAACATGCATTTAACCTATAATTATAGCTGAAAAAATTATGATAAGCACCATCTTTTATGCATCCACTATGGATAAAAAAAAGGTCCTGTAATGAATCATAAATTTCTAACTGGGCAGGTCATGGTGGATCATCATGCCCTAGGACTATAATTTCTTTAGTGAAAGATTTTTAAGCCAGCACTGTCCACTGTTTCGGTGCATCTAGGGTAATGTACTTTTGAAATGCCCCCTTTCAGACCACTCCTTAATGAAGCTGTAAAATTCATTCTCTGGAGCATTTGAAATCTTGCTCCCTGGCATATGTCATCAGCTCAGCTCAAATAAATTAATAAATATTATCTGTAGATTTGGATGTCTCTTTTGTTGACACCACTGTTATTGCAAGGAATTATAATTACTCTTGATATGTTTCTGGTATCATGAGATGGTGATAATCTCTGTAGAGGAATCCTGGTCCTATTCTTTGTACCTACATTAGTTTCCATGGCTTTTAAAAACAAATAATCACAAACTTGGTGGCTTAAAACAATCAAATTTGTTTTCGCACAGTTCTGAAAGCCAGAGGTTCAAAATTAGTCTCATGGGGCCCAAATCCAAGTGTCAGGATGGCTGCATATCCTCTGCAGGCTTTGGAAGATAATTTCTTCATTGTCTCTTCCAGCTCCTGGTGGCTGTCAGTGTTACTTGCCTTATAGCCTGATCATTCTATTCTCTTGCCTTCTCGATCACCTTGCCTTCTCCTCTTCTCAAAATCCTTAATTTAATCACATCTGGAAGTAAGTTTTTTTTCCTAAATAAGATTACACTTGTAGATTCTAGGAATTAGGGCTTGATACTTTTGAGGACCACTGTTTAATTCACTACAGTTTACTCTGGCCCCTAAGTTTCATTTCCATCTCTCACACACAATCATTTCCAGCAGTCTTTACAGTATCACTTCAAGTCCAAAAACCTCATTTAAATATCATCAGATTAAACATCTCGCATCTCACGACCTAAATCATCTGAATCGGAAATAGATGGGACCCTGGGTATCACCTGTCCTGAAGCAAAATCTCTTTCATCTGTGGATTTGTGAGACTAGAAAACCTCTTCACAAATGGTGGACCAGACATAGTGTAACATTTATAGAAATTCTCATCCCAAAAGGAAAACATGGAGGAAAGAAAGAGGGCATTGGTCTGATGCAAATTTGAAATCCAGCAGGACAAATTTCATTAGGTTTTAGGATCTGGGAATAATCATCTGTATATTTGAGGTTCCGGCCTTGTGCTTGTGGTTCCACCCCGTGGGCCTTTAGTTTCAGCCTCTATGCCCATGGCTCTAGCTTCTGGGACCAAGTCTCTGCTTTTGGAGTCACAAATCTTTTTTCTTGAATAGTAGCACATGTTTGTAGGCTGATTAGTTTTATCTGCCAGTTTCTTGCTTCTAGAATTTTGGTATTCTGACAACCTTCTTTCATTTTGTCCTGTCTTTTTCACTTTCACTGCAAGTGGACAGTTTTTGCTGATACAACATTCTTAAAAAAGTGTTGTGGCTCTCCAGTGTATGTCATATATATTTATTCTATTAGACAAAAGTGTCCTTCTAAGATATTTCCTGAGTAATCCCATCTCTGTTCCTGCCTTCTGCTGAGATGGCTGAGTTGGCTGAGATGGCTGAGATGGCCGAGATGGCTGAGATGGCTGAGATGCCTGAAGAGATCCGATCCATGAGTCATACTCCAGCCTCCTCAGCATTAGCACAAAGTGTTCCAGCCACACTGTTGACCTACTCTCCAGAACACACTTTCCTAATAGTGAGTCTCTGAATTTTAGCATCTACTGCAATCTGGAAAGGCTGAGAATTTCCCCAATTATTGAGTACTGGTTCTTTTTTGTTTAATAATTTTTTTTCAATTTATCTCTTTCGACTCATATTTCATTATAAGTAGAAAGAAAAAAATATCTCGACAGTTTCCTTGAAATTCTCTCAGCTAAATATTCAAGTTAATTGCTTACAAATTCTGCTTTTACCACACCTCTAGGATATAATTCAGCTAAATTTAGCATCATTATATAATATGAACTGCTTTTCTTTCAATTTCCAATAACACGTTTCTCATTTCCTTCTGAACTTTACCAGAAATGCCTTTAATATTTTTATTTCTACCAGCAGTTTTTTAAGGTAATTCAGACTTTTCCTATCACATGTCTCAAAACTTTTCCACCTTCCCATTACCCAATTTCAAAGCTACTTCCACATACTTACTTATTTGTTACAGCAGCGCCCCTCTTCCTAGTACCAAAATTGATATTAGTTAAGTTTTCACTAGAGGAATGGAATAAGTAGAATATATAAATTTGAAGATATTTATTGCAAAGAACTAACTTTTGCAATTGTGGCTATGTCAATTCAAAATCCACAGGGCAGGCTTTCAGGAAGGACAGGCTGGAATCCTCAAACACAATCTGAAGCTGCAGTCTGCAGGCAGAATGTATACTTCTTCAGGAATTTTCCAGTTCTACTCTTAAGGCCTTTCAACTGATTGAATCAGGCCAACTCAAATTATCATGAATAATGTCTTTTACTTAGGGTTAACTGAATATAGACTTTAATCACATCTACAAATATCTTTACAGTAACACACAAATCACTATGTGTTTGAGTGACTAGAGACTGCAGTCTAGTCAAGCTGACACATGAAGCTGACCATCATTGTATTCTAACAGAACAGATTCTCACATACATTTCACTAATGCTGAATAAAGAAATGAATGATGTCTCACTCTGTGAGCTATACTTTTGCTGTACTTGACTCTCTGTAGAGCTTGAACTCTATGGTTAGTTTCTTAAATAATGTCATCACTAACATATTTCAGCCTCTATGCCCAGGCTATTGCCAAATCTTGAATCATCACCACTGCACAATTTTCCCTTCCTCACTTCGACCTATTGTCATGATGCCTTGAGCATTGGTATAGAAAATGATGATTAAGAAAAGAAAGGGACTAATATTGAGTTTCAAGTATTTAATAGGTATAAAGACACAAACTTCTTAAAGTCTTTTTTTTTTGCACATTAAAATTTATTTATTTGAATTATCCCATGTCAGTTTATTTAAAAATTAGTTTATTCTCCTTGTTAATATTTTACACTTTTACCACATCTGTTTTTTTTTTTTTTTCTAACTCCATCCCAGAAGTTAGTGATCACCACTTTCTAGACACACTTTTCCAGGTTCTCCTAAAAAAATTTCAATAGGTCAAATTGAAAGTAAACCCTCACATTCTTCAAGATGTGGACTACTCTTAAATTAATATTCTAAAATATGGAAAGTTTACCACCCAATCAAAGTTGAAACCTAAACTCTCAACCACGTTGAAAATAAAAATAATATATATTATGTCTTTTAGTTGTCCTGTTTGTCATGAATTATCAAAGATTACCCATGGGCTTGGCTTGTGCCCTGTGATTTTGTTCCAGTCTCTGTGATACAAGTCACTAGGCCTAGACACTGTAACATTCTAAAAAGCTAATGACTTTCGCTATTTTTTTTTTTTTACTAATTTAAGGCATCATTTTAACTACGTTTTAAGTTTGAAAATTATCCTTTTTGATAGAGAAAATGGGAGTAATATATAAGATGAGTAGTTTATTATAGTCTTTGAATCCCAGATTTTAAACTTATACGAATCGATTATTTATGCTTGTATTTAGAACTTACTCAGAATATAAATCATTGAATGAATGATAAGTTCTTATGGTTCTTAACGTTTCTCAAAAGCTTTAGTTCAGTGCTCAGCTTCCTTAGTAGTTTTTTAAATTGTAATTTATATTTAGTAACCACTGCTTCCCTCTTTTATGTTTCTGCTTGGCAAATATTCCCCAAACTAAGAGCTCTTAAATTGCCTTAAGCGCGTCAGCATTTTTTTTTTTTTCACCAGGGGCATAATTTTTAAATACTTAGAATTTTACTTCTGATGTATCACCCACTCTCTTAATATTTCCTTCCTTGCAGAGTTTCTATTCATGTGGTCATTCTTATGATTCTGAGTTTTTAAAATCCTGGTCACTAAATCTAGAATTTATGTTTGAAAGGGTAGGTAGTGTGCCAGACAATATGGATATACTGAGTCGTTAAAGTTTATAATTTCAAATTGGGTCAACTACCCAGGGAATTCTTGATCCTGTTTGGTGTGAAAATTTGTGTCAGGTACATTCTGTGAAATATTCTAATCTGAATTTCCGTTAAATTGACTGGAAAAATGCCAAACCATGTGTTGTTCATGATTTGTTTTTCCATCCTACCTCCTCCACTGTTACCCACATGCATCTGACCGTAAAAGGCCTTCTAACTAGGGCAAACCCCTCCGTTTTTGGGTTCCTCAAATGTTTCAAGCTATTTTTCCAACTGTTGGGGTTTGGCAAACTCTTGTCAGCTTTTTGCCAAAATGGTTATTTTTTCTTTTTAATTTTAAAACCTGAGTGTATTTCCAGGGAAATGCACTCCATATGTTTCTTATTTATTTATAAATCACTCATAAAAATAGTTTCTAATAATTATTTTATATTCACAATATCTGTATGCTATTCTACACCTGTGCCTTAGTCAATCCAGAAATGTTTCCCCTTTTGTATTTTAATTCAGATGGGCCAGAAAATTGAAAGGTTGGCAGAATGTATTTTTTATTTCTATTATTACCCTTAATAGAAATGAATGTTGCCCTTTTGCTTAATTCTACATTAAGTCCATTCAAACAACTAACAAATAACACATGCAAATAATTTCTTAGGAATCAATGGGGAAGAAGTTCCTTACATTGTGTCCTTAATTGCTAGACCTGTTTATTTTGGAATTTGCCTTCTTTTCCACTACTCCAGAGAGACATTTTCCAGAAACAAATACAATGTTGGTTCTCAAGTAGAATTCTTTGAAATTCTTTTTATATTTTTCACATTAACTAAAAATTTTCACTTGACAGTAAATCTTGTCTAAAGTTCCTAACACTTGCACTGAGTTTTGACATTTTTTCTCTCTTTTCTCTTAATATATCCTATTGCTATTCAATTTAACTTTTGTTCAAAGTGTGTTTTCCCTGAGTGCGTCTCTACCACCATCACCACAGTGTGGCTGTGCTCCTACCCATCTCTCAATGCCTCTTTTAAACAGACTCCTTGTGTCCATCTCTCTCCTCCCCTCTCCCAGCCAGCCTCCACACTGCTACCTGAGAGGTTGAAGAATTGTGTTGGGTGCTTTAGATGAGCCTCAGTTAATTTGTCTGATTCTCAAAGACAGATATAGAGATTTAAATCTCCCCAAGTGTTAAAAAAAATTGGTATCCAGTGATCAGTGTTCAATTTTAGCTTGCATATATAGGTTTGAATTTGTAATGAACAAAATCAAATTAATCTTACTGTGACGATATGCAAATATAACCCTAGAATCTGAACTCAGGGGTAAACTTCAGCTACTTTTTAAAATTCTAGAAAAAGAGATTGTGGAGTTGTTTATTAATCAGCCAGCCAGCAGAAAACAAATAACACATTTGGTGATGATTAATTTAGGAAGCTTTAATAAAGAGACTGTTTGCAAATGAGTGGGGAATCAAGGAATAGCACATGGTAACTTGGGATAATAACAGTGCTAGCAGTTGTGCATGTATGACAGGAAAAGAGGTGGGATCAATTTCTATGACTTAGGAAGGAAAGAGTCTGTAGAGTGGGTCACAAGTAGAAGAATAACAGTGACCTTGAAAAATGTAGCCAGGCAACCCCACAAGAAGACAGCTTCGGAGATAAATATCTTAAAGTTACTTCCCTCCTCTTTTTGAGCAAACCTAAGAGAAGCCAGAGGGCAATGATGCTAACAAATATAGTCCATGTAGGTTAGCCTCCCAAGAGAGACAGTAGCGTGGAAAAAGACGAGAAATGAATTTGGATGGAAAACATATAATTGTCTGGGACATACTGAAAAAGACATCAAAGAATACTGTTTAATAGAGATATAAATAGAGATTTAATTGAGGACACAGTACTGACCAAACTTACTGGGCTGGGTGATTCTAGGTAACTTCAGCACCTAAGTAATTCATCTACTTCTAATGATCTCTTGCTGGTTGGCATCTCCTATTGCATGTGGACAATGAACATGAAAAATATGAGGCTAATCTCATGTCTCTAGTTAAGAATGGGGAACATAATATTCTCAGTTTGAGTATAAGTCTGAGAAGGAATATCCTGCTGGAGGACATGGACTTCAAGGAATATATTTAGTTCTCATGCTATGTTGTATCAAATTTCTTTGAACCGCAATCCTCAGATCCAATTATTGCAGGTATCACTCATCCCCTAATCATGCATAACCCTTAAAAGAAAAACCTTGAAAGAGCATAGGATAAAGAGTTAGAACACTTGAGTGCAAATTTAGTTTGGTTCTCAGAAAAGCCATTTAACCTTTCTTAAGCTTTATTAATGCTTTAAGTGTTGCCTTTGTCATTCACTCCTTCATTTTTATTTTTTTAAAATTAATCAAAATTTATATACTCTCTCACTTTTAATTCTTTAAATTAAAACATGACATGTAGAAACACTTTGAAAACTACAAAGCTATTTGCATTGCTTCCCAATCCTGGCCCGTCATAATCATCCATATAGTTTTAAAACCAATATAACTGAGCTCCAGTTACAGGAATTCTGACTTAGTAGGTATAGATGGTTTCTGGTGATATGTTTTATAAAGTTTCATAAGAGATTTTGATGTGTGGTAGGGGTAATTGCAAAACAGAGTTCTATGAAGTTGAAATGATGGCTTTAAGTGTTACATAATGCATACTACTCTCTTCCTCTTAATCTTTGCTTCTTTGTTTCTAAATATTGTATGTCCTCACTCACTTTTATGAATTTTTGTTAGAAATATACACTGATAAAAAAATAAGAGAAGAAAAGAGCACTGGGTAGATTTAAAGTTCAGATTACACTCTTTCCCTTACATAATGATTTTCAAACTGTGTTCTATAAAACTCTAGGATTCTACAGAGCTGCTTCTGATTTTCTATCAATGTTTGATTTTCTATCTATCTATCATCTATCTATCATCTATCATCTATCTATCTATCATCTATTTCTATCTATATAATGTGTGTGTGTATATATATATATATATATATATATATATATATATATGATTGTCTAAAGCCCCCAATAAAAAGTACCATTTCTTCAAATTCAGCTGTTTATGAATTTTTGAATATTGCCTCAGAATTCTCTAATGCATTAACTTGAACTTCAAAGTGTGTCTTTCCTTAAAGAGGATCAATTTTAGAAAAAACCCATTTCTATAATATTTTTACACACATTTAAATGTCTAATAAATGTATTAATGTTTAAGTAGTTTTAGTTTTTCACTTTTAAAAATAAATCAGTCTAATGCATGTTTGCTAAAGTAAAATAATATTGGAAAAAATGCTCCTTTTATACTTATGATCAGAGAGAAAAATCAAGGGCATCTACTCAATGGATGATTGAAACATAGCTTACTTTCACTTGTAAAATAATGAGTAATCTCATAACCCTTTAATGTGATAATTTGGTAGTGATTGCAAGCATCTATTATAGGTACAGCATGCCAATATTAGAATTTAAGTGATTCAACTTTGAGACAGAAATTTATCACTCTGAGTTTTTTCAAGAATTTGAATTGGTTTAGAGTTCCTGAGATTATAAAGTGAGTCACTAAAAAACTGGTGCTATTTCAACTGCTTATGTGTATCCCATATTTTCTCAAAAACTGTCTGTGTCCATATTTTCTCCAAAAAACTATGTAGAGACATAAAATTCTTACTGAGGTTCAGGTTCACATAAAATGGAAACAGACAGGCATAATCTACACTTGAAATTTTTTTTTAGTTACTCAATACAGTTTTATTTTCTTATTGATTGACTCTGACATAAATTTTAACTGGTCAAACAAACTTATACCAATAAATAGTCATCTGGTTATTAATTCTAATGACTGTATGGGTGAGATTTTATTTAGTAAACTTTTTTTTTTGCTAAAAAATACAACTTTTGCTAACTATAGATCTTATAGATCTGTGTCCACAGAGAACATACTGGATAATAGGTCAAAAAAGGATAAATGTGTATTATGAATTGACTATTTGAGACTTGGTGACTATAATTGCATTCTTCTCTTCTAAAATAAATTTTCTATTTTTCCATTTCTGTTTCAGGGCTGTCTAGCTTCTAATCTACTTTATTTCCTAAGTTTCCTCAGGTATGATGCTGGTTCTCCATTTATTTCTTCAAGCAATTGGGTTTCCCAATAGAGAGAGTGGATGTCTGGTTCACTAATTTATTAATTTATTCATTCAATACTAATTATGAGCCTGGTACTTTTCTAGGCATTGGATTTAAAAAAAGCAAGAAGGATTTTAGAGATTCACTCATTATACTTCAGTGGTTAATATCCTTCTATTTATTCCACAAGACTTTTAGGTTTTTGTTGTTGTCATTGCTACTCTATTGTTCTGTTTTTTTCTCTGTTAGTATCCCTTCATGATATCTAATCTACATTATCTTCCTAAATCATTGAATAATATTTTTTTAAAAAGAGAACTGGTACTAGGGTTCTTATGAAAGTGAGTTATTGACAGAGCAGTCTCAGGAAAAATCTTTTAAGGGACTAAGAAAATTAAGATGGACTAGGGGAGAAACTAGGCAAGCATGTTGTTCAGGAAAAGTCTAGACTGACCCACAGGAAACTCTGGAGTATGAATCACATCACAGAACTTGTCTTGCCCAGAGGCAAAGGGGGTGAACTGTTAGACTGCATAACATTAGTCATTGTCTGTGAAACAGCCCATGGATAGAGAGGTTTACCTTCCATGCATCTCTGGTGAGCCAGTTCCCATTCTCCAATAATCATCTTCTGGAGAAGGATGCTGATGTGAACTGTTAACAACAAACTCCTGTAACTCCTGAGGGGTTCACACCGTGGCTCAGTAAAAGAAATATGAGTAAGGAGCCAAGAACTTAGGTTACAAATGTTTGAGGAAGTGGATAAATTCCATTATATAATAGGAATAAGATTTTTGAGATACATAGGTAATTGGTAGAAGCAAAATTATACATGTCATATAACAGCATTTGGAATTTGGGCTCCCAGATAAGGCTTATCGTAGGGAAAGATCGGTTTTCTATAATCAATTTTCTCCTAAAAACTCTATACAACACAGAGCCAATACTATGTTTCATCATGAAATTGTACAGTTACAGCATCAGCATGATTCAGGTGTCCAGGCCATGGCTATAAGCTTCCAGCATTACTCCATCCCACACAGTAACATGGGTATGTACTTACTGGGATGCTATTACCAAACCCCAAGCACAGCACCCACATTGCTCTGTCACTGGCCAACAGTAATAATAAGAGACCATTGGAGTCACCATAGCAAACTACACATTGTCACAGTCTCTGAAAGAACATAAGCCCTAAAAATGGTGAAAGCTTTTGGTATCTCTCCCTACATTTTAAATACAAGTTCACATGTACATATGATAGTAGACACTAAGACTTCTCTAGGAATTGGTAGCTTTCCTGTGACTCCACAGGCTTTGTCAATATACTTGAAGATCTGATTACCAAGATGAGGCATTGGAAAATACCTCTCACAGAACTGAGGTTAAAAGCAGTAAACACTGACCAGAATGTTAACCTCATTTCCCAAATAAATATTAGAGAGTTATTTCTAAATCCTACTTATGGGCCCAAATTAATAGCCTAAAAACTACCATGTCTGGAATATTAGAACAAGTTTCAGTTAGATCCTCATAGGTTTCATTATGCTCTCACTAACTAGCTAAAACTTCATTGGGAGTAAATTACGAGGAAAAATATGTTGCTAGGTTCCAATCACTGCTAAGACACGATAAATACTTGTCTCTGGAACATATTAAAGGAATTAACCAAATTGCCTGAAATACATCATATTGGGCCAAGATACACTACTGAACCAAGGTGCCACTGAGACTAAACCACATCTACCATGTCATTGCTATGCCAAACAGACCACAAACAGAAGTCAGATGCCTGACCAGTTGCTCAATAACAGCACTGGGCTCCGTAAATATTCAATAAGTGCACAGAAGAATAAGTAAGGTCAAGCTACTATCCCCAACTCTCAAGCCTTTACTACTGACAATACCCAAAAGAGATCTCTCACAGCTACTCCCGGAAACAAACCTTAAGACTACATGGATGCACCCAGTCTTGCTCAGGTTAAGGTTTGGCAGGAACCAAAGTCTTCTTGTCAAGTCCATGTCCAAGGGAACTCTGCATAATCCTCTCCTTAAGAGAATCAGGATGCCTGAAGCTAGTCTCCCTACTGATAATGCCTTTCTGTCTAAGGATTTAATTTTGAATTCAATGTTTCTACAAATTTGTATATCAGAAGTCTCAGATCAGAGTTAAAACATTTCTGCCACATGTGATTTTCCTTTTTTTTTTTTTGCAAGGATGTGATCTGGAATAGTACTTGCATGGTAGGCTTCCCAAATGATCTGTTCAGAGCTATTAATAGCACTTCTAAAAGAAGTTACTCTCTAACATATAAAAACCTTACTAACTCAAAAACCCAGAAAATAATGGCATAGAAGTGCCAGTTATGTGCCACACAGAGTGTGGGATTAAAACAATGAATCTATAACAGACCTGGTCTATAATGAGCCCACAGTCATGTGCATAGATAGAAAAGGCACACACATGTTCTATAGAGCAATTATGGTGTCATTTGGAGGTGAGCATCCAGTGCAATGGGAGATGAAAGAAATGGTTGCTTTCAATTGGAAGAATTAGGAAAGTCTTTATAAGAGATGTCAGATGTTTTAAAAAAGATTTTTGGTCTAATTTTTTTCTATGTGTTTCTTATAAACACCAAAATTATTCCCCTAGCACAATTTTTATTAAAGTGGCAGCAATCTCTAAGAGAGAAAAATAGAGAAGACCACAAACCCAGGACTTAGCCCTAGGCATATTCACTACATGATAATGCCTAAGCAGGTGGGCTGGTCTGTCTAGAGTCACTCATTTGTGATCAATTAGCCTTTCTCTCTCTGTAGACAGAGCTTCCCTATGATGTCCCTGGGGCCTGGTATCTGAGGCCCCTTCCTTTGCTCACTGTCCTGTACTGAATAGCCCTTTCCTTGGCAGATGAGTTGATTTAAGCCATTAAAAACAGTTTGTTCAATCCTGTTAAGTCATATTTCCACAAAGGAGACTAACACTGCAGGCAACTCCAGGCCACAATTATTTTTCAAGCCTGTCCTTAATCAGTTTAACATTTGTGGACCAAGAGGCTCATCAGCTAGTGTTTCTCAGAGACACTGGGTCATTTGCTGTGAAAACATTGAGGTATTGTTAAAAATGTAGATCCCTGAGCCTCACCCGAGGAATCTGAAGCTCTAGGGTTGTACCTAAGAATTCTAATATTAATAGATATCTTGTTAAACTGTTTTCACAGCAAAAGTTTGAGAACTTCTATCTTACTTCATCAACACTTTCAAATGGCAATGTACTCTTAGGTTAGTCAACTGATTAATTCATGTCTGACATGTATCTTGTCACATAGGGGTCATTCTGGCTCTCTTTGCATTACAGAATGCTTATGAGAGTATAATACTATGCCAGAATAAACTATAATTATTGAAAAGATCAACATCTACTCATTATGTTCACTTAAGTTCCCTTGAGTACTGACATCCACGTCTAAGTCTCTCTTAAGAACTAAACATATAGTATCGTTCACACAATCTGTTTACTTACCAGATGTCTCTTGTGAGTAGAGATGATCCTAATGAACACATAAAGGGCTTAGGTTTTATTTGTATCACCTTTTCTCTTCAATGCTACATCACCTGACCTCCCAACTCGACTGGCTTAGGTATGCCCCGCTTGGTGTTTAGGCCAGTGTGGTGTGTTTCCAAATGAAAAATCTTATTAGTGCTACTACTCTTTCTTTTGCTAGAAATGTCTTGCCAACAAGAAGTTCCCTCCCCAAGATGACAACTAGTTAACCTGAAGAATGTATGCCACAAATATTTATGACTTTTTTCCTTTTCTTTTCTTTCTTTTCTTTTTTTCTTTTTCGATCACATCCTTTCCTTGTTTCCTAACTTTCTGGTGGTTTTCACAGACAAAACCATAACAGGCTTTTCTGAGGGCTGATTTGGAGGTCAAGTAAGTTTGGGCACTTTTATCATGATCAAGGCTGGCAGCTCCATGGTCAGCTTCCTGTCAGCTTCCCAGAGAAGGTGGAAGCACTGCTAAAAGCTAATAGATACAAAACATGACGAGTATCCACAGGGCAAATACTCATGCCTGTCCCAGGGGTTCATATGGAAGGCTTTGACATAAGATTAATTGGGTTTGGTTCCTGGCTCTACTCTTGTGATGCTGGAAAAATAGAGCTCTTTCACTTCTAAAAAGAATCAATTTTCTTTTTTTTTAAGAAATGAGAGTCTTAACACATATTCTACAGATTGTTCTAAGGGTTAAATGAGGTGCTTAGAACAGTATTTGGCACAAAGACAAAAACTTGAAATGGTAACTTTTTATTCTTGCTGAAAAGGCATAAAAAGTCAATTTGCAGAAATATCAACCTGACTTCCATTTGTTCAGGATCTTTAAACTATGATTTACTAGAAAACAAAATAAAATTTTAATGTCAACAAGTATTAGTTTCTTTATAGTTTCAAGTATAACTTAATAGTTATCTAAGTTTGGCTCATATTCTGATATCACATTCAGACATCTATAATTTATGAATAAATTGTTTATGAAACAAATCCTGTGAATATATTTCTTCACAAAATAGAAAATTGTTTACTTTCTTTGTGACAATGCTACCTCTAAGAACTTTAAAAAACAAACAAAAATCATTTACTCAATTTTTTTTTCTGTTTTTGACTTTTTAGTTTCACCAATAAAGTGTTGTTAAGGTACAAAACATGGATATTTTATGGAATATGGGTATAATTTTATGATGATTAATTTTTGAAAACATAAAATCCTATATGTGTGCATTCCCTCTCTCGTTGTCTTCTCAGATTATACCCCAAAATTGGATTTCAGAAGCTTGTAGAATTCCCATATCAGTTACACCCAAATAAAAGTAGTGAAATTGTTCCATTTCTATTGAACATGCCACTACAGAGTAGAAATTGAAAGCACTTAGCAATGAACATGTTTTTACTACTGAGAAAAGTTTAACTTTAACAAAGCAATAAGTTTCTAGTTAAGTTTACCTCAAATTTATACATTTTATTTTTAAAGAGTAGAATATTAAATCATAGACATAAAGTTATCAAAAGAACCAAAGTTATGAAAATACAGACCATTTTATTTCACTATGAAAATGCAAATAGGCAGACTCAATGGTTAATCATTGTAATTTATTAAGTACCTACTATCTGCCAGACTCTTTGTATGCATTATAACATTCAGTTGTAATAATATCTCTAAGAAACAAATATTCTTATCCTCATTACGCATTTAACCAAACTGATGACCAGAAAGGTTTCATCATTTGTCCATGGTCACATTTGTAGTGAATAACAGACTGCTGTTGGAACAAATTCCTTCTGATGCTAAAACAGGGTTCTTCCTCCAGCTTAGTGAGATGGAATCCAGCAGGGAAGTGTTTTCAGAACGTGGTTTCTGAGAAGGTTCCGCTCCAAATATTCTTTCACCGATGACTACGATGCTTGAAATTTCTCCAGAGGATATTTATTTCTGTGTCTTAAGAGATTTTAATCCATTTAGAAACTCACACTAAAACCCAACTACACTCAAGGTTAAAATAAAGTTTATTGACTAAGATCTTAAAAATTGTTGATGAATTTCTGGACAGAGGTCTTGTGAAATGGCAGAAAAAATTGTACCGAATGGGCAAGTGAGAGAAATAATGAAAACTTGTTACTTTTGCTACTTAGAAATTATGTCGTTTTGGTTGTTGTTTCTGCCCTGGCTATGCAGCTTTTAAAATATGGAATTTAAAGAAGAAAATATTTTGCTAAGGGAATGATTTGTAACCCTCACATTTGAGAAGGGCAGTTAGATATTTCTTTTGATGGAGTATCTTTAAAGTGGTGGGAAGTAGGCCGTAGGAAACATTCAGTGGTAAACAGATGGCATTGGCTTGTAAAAACCACATGAATCTGGAGACATGCTGTATCTTTAAGTGATACACAAACACATTAATGGTCTGCTGGGTTATAAAGAGGGCTACAATTATTTGAAAGAAAAAGTCTTGTTACAATTGTAAGGGTTATGGATATATACGACTGTGTACTTGTGTGTGTTTATCAGTGTGTATTTAAAATGTTGTGTGGGAGGTATTTTGAAACTGTGTAAATATTGCATTCCTCATCAAGTTTTTATCCACAGTTTTAGCCTCTGTTGGTGTCTCTTGGATGAATTATTTGTTATTCCCACAATTGCCAAATGGTACTTTTCAAATTCCACCATTTCTTCTAAATTTATTTGTTGTCATTCTACTGTGAGAAAAAGAAAAGGATTCTCTTTTTATTTTCATTCAAAATTTTCCCTTTGTGTTGAACAAGGTATTTTGTTTGTTTGCTTCCTTGCTTTTTATCTAAACTGTATGATAGATTGCTATTATGAAGGTAAGAGTGCATCTGCTGTTGTTCATTAACATATATGGGAATCGCAGGGCTTCTCAGAATGTGGAAATAAGTCATTCTGTAAGGACACTGTGCTTTTGACTATTAGTTCCATTGCTACATTCATTTACATTTTCTCTATAAAAACATAAATAATACATGTGTAAAGTAAAATGTATTAGTTTTCTATACCATGCACTTATAATGATACGTTTACCATCTCATAGTTTTTTTGGGGTCAGGAATTCTACACAGCCTTACTGGGTTCTCTGATTCAGAGACTCACCAGGCTGCAATTCATTTACTGCCCACTGAAAACCAGAGCCGCAGCTCTGAAACAATGAATTTTGTTTGTAGATACTCCAGCTTTTTCATTCTTCATGAATGGTAACTGTAAAATTTGTGTTCTACATTGAATCCCAGTTTTCCCAGTGGAGTTAAGCTATAGCTCCTATAGTGGTCACTTCTTTTTGTTAGTGATCTTCTCCATTTGTATCACTTCCCAGCTTTCCCACCAGGGCTCTATTATATCCATAAATAAATACATGTATACAAATTCTCGTCTCAGGGCCTGCTTCTAAGGAACTCCAACCAAACATCTCATTCTTTGGTTATCTTATCTTAATTATTCTCCAACCTGGCATATAAAATTTATGCAATAGTTTAGCTGATCTATTTAATCCAGTATATTAGCAAATGATCTTAGCTACACAATGATAGAAATGTTTGTATTCATCTGTACACTTCCCAGTCCTTATGGGTGAGCACCACGAGTCACAAAATGTAAAACCCATAGGAATTAAATGCCTTGCCAAAGGAGATTCCCAAGAAAAAAATATTTAACAAATTTGAGTCACTGATCACATTACAAGTATATGAAAACTTATTATACAAGAAATCTGGCTCTATATACAAATGAATGGTGAAAGAGTTGATTGTTTATTACATAGTGCTAAAAAAATCACTCTTTTTATGAAAAAATAAATCTTTCGATGGATTAAAGAAGTAAACATGAAAATAAAAAAAACTCTGTAAAGTTAAAAAAAAAGTAAAAATTTATCTTTTTGATCTAGAGATCAGAAAGGATTTCTTAAACAAAACATCAAAGAGGAAATTATTGACACTGTGATGATATAAAAATGAAGGACTTTTTTTCTCCCAACAAGGATACTACAGATGAAGTTAAAAACAAGCTGTCAGAATGGAAGAAATATTTGCAATATCTAAAACTGAAAAGGGGTTAACAAAAACATGAATAAAACTCATGAAAGTCAATGGTGCATAAAGATAGTACTATAAAATGGGCAGTATCAATAACAAGAAAGTAGAAAAAGAAGCACAAAAATCTTACAATCATATGATAGGATACACAGAATATTTGGTATTAGAGAAACTCACATTAAAACAGTAAGAGAATATAAATTTATATATCTAAGACTGGAAAAAATTACAAATTGGATTCATGTCAAATGTTGGTATGGTTATGGAATCTATCTGGATGGGCTAGTATAAGCTATAAAGATGAATGACACCCAAAATTCACTCATAAATGCAGGCCTATATAGCACAACCAATGAAACATTGTTGATCACCATGCCAGTGGAAAAAGGAGAGCTTGAACAGAGAGTTGGGATGGAAATGGATGTGGGATGGGGGTGGGGTGGGGCTTTGTATTGGCAAATAAATAACACTTGGCACTTCTCACAATTTATTGTCCAGAGGTACTTACTTGTCTCCAGTAACATGGAATTAAAGGAAATGTCATGCATTTCTGGTGGAAGTGAAAATTGCTATACCCATTTTGCTTAGGAATATGGTGATACTTAGTCAAATTAAGCTATGGCTCCGTCTTTTCTCAATGCTACTCACTTTTTAACAATTTTCCCAGACTAAGAACAGACATCTCTTAATTGCTCTCTGCCTAGGCTGCTGCAGACTTTTGGTCTTGCATCTTAGAGTACTATTGCATTAGACTTTCTTAGCAATTGGAAAGATAACCTTGCATTGAAACTACAATATCACTGAAGTGAGACACTTGGGTCTTCCTAGATCTTTCTTAAAGAATAAAAATTATTTCTTTCACAGTTAACTTTTTAAAAGATTTCATTTTTGTTGTAAACAACAATAAAAAATCAAAACAAAGCATATCTTTTATCTAGGTGTTTCCTAATAATACATTACAAGTAGTGGTCTTATATTTACAGTGGTTTAAAAATTGGTTTTCTTGTTCACTTGGGGCTACAGTCTATCAGGGATGGAGATTTTTAGTATTTGTTTTACACTGTGTCCCTTGTACCTAGAAGATAATATATACATAATAGACCTATGTTTATTGACTAAATAAATGAATGCCTACTCCAGTTTCAAGAGGAAGATGAAAATGCATTGGGATTCTAAATATTCAGAACATAAATAAGTAACAGAAATAGAAACACTTGAATTTGAGATATTAGAAATAAGATCAAATGATGAATCAAGGACTTTTACTGCTAAGAATGTTTTGGTCAGTTTTATGTGTTGAATTTTGTCCCCTCAAAATTTATATGTTCAAGTTCTTATCCCAGTATTTCAGAATGTAACCTTATTTGGAAATGGGGTCATTGCAGATATAATAATTTTAGATGAGGTTACAATGGAGTACAGTGGGCCCCTAATCTAATGTGACTAATGGCCTTATAAAAAGAAAAAATTTGGACAGAGACAAGGACACAGGGAGCACACCATGCAAAGATTGGAGATAGGTTGTTATTAGTTAAGGAAGGCCAAGCATTTCTGGCAAACCGCCAGAAACTAAGGAAAAAGTATGGAATGTATTTTTTCTTCACAGCCCTTAGAAAAGTACAGACCCTGCCAGCATCTTGACTTTGTAGGCTCCTAGCTTCTAAAACTGTGAGACAATAAATTTCTATTGTTTAAGCCACCTAGTTTGTGGAATTTGTTATGGCAGCACTAGTGAGCCAGTACAGTCTGTAACAATGATGATGATGATGATGATGATGATGATGATGATGATGACTTTAAAATAATAAATTTGTTCATTTTAATAATAAAAGTAAGATATATAAATGAGAAAGCCTAAACATCGAAAAAAGTAAAAAATGAAAAATGAGTTCTTTATTATCTCTATTTTAACTCTTTAGTGGTAAGTACTTTTAATTCTATTTCGTAGATTAATTCAGAAAAGATACATAACAGTGATCTTATTTTTAAAAGTTAATAGAGGCTGGATCAAAGTTAGTAGCCCAGAAAACAGTTCTCTTGTGTCCTCAGATTTAACTAATGCAGAGAAGAGACTCTCTTTGGACGTGCAGTTAGAAAAATTTTAGCGGTGAATGGAATATTTATCATTGAAATGCAAGGTGTGCGGGGGTGGGGCACACACATGTGAATGTGTGTATGTAGAGAAAAAAGATCTGGTTGAATTTATAAAATATTTCTATTTCCAAGATAACAGTTGCCAGAGACTAACAGGCCTTACTCAAAGGTTTCACATGATTAAGCTATGGGTAAGTAAACATATTTTTCCAATACATTATCCACTTTCCTAATTTTGAATTAAGACTCAGTAAATTCAATGAGGACCCAAGGCCATTCATATCTAACTTAAGCCTATAGGTCTGAGAACCTTTAAAAATGGGGATAATTTAGCTGCTGTATCTTGCCTCAAAGACAAAGACTAGGCCCACTGTTGGGAATACATATTATCTTATTTACATGCTTTCCTACAGGGAGGCAATCACAAGATAGGATGGGAACTTACTACGGAGGACCCTTGAGGAGATAGTCAGCAGAAGTGCTGTCCTAACACACAAGTGAAGGATAAATGGCAAAAAAAACTTTTACAGTGGCTTCGTAGGGAATGTCTAGAACAAAATTCATTTTTCTTGATATGGCTGGGTTTTGATGACATACCTATACAATATATATAAAACAATAAAGCACATACCATTGGTCGAGGAGGGAACTTTTCCATAATTCCTTGAAAGAACACCATAGATATTCAGTTTATCTTTTCTTCATTAGAGATTAGTGAAGAAACAGTGAACAGTGAACCAGAACTGGGCATTTGAAATTAGGTGGAGACTGGAGGCTGTTTACATGACTTTTTTTTTATATACTGTTGCTTTCCCACATCCTATTCTGGCTCTTTTTAAATTTCATGTTGGCCATTCAGAGCAAGGGAACATTTGTAGGAACATGTTAACCTGTTATGGAGAGAGTTGCCCTAGCATTTGGGGCTTGTGTGGGAAGGAATGCCTCAACCACAAGCAATTCCTGTTGGCATTCATACTAAGACAGCATCTGAGAAGATCTTTCTACGCTTCGAAGTGTAAGAAAACACAAATTAAAAAAAAAAAACTTGTTCATTCCTGAATACTTCAAAATAACCTCTACTGAACTAGTCAGAGCAAGGAATTTATATTTCGGAATGTAGTCGGAAGTTACATGTGTTTTTGTGATCAATCTATTTTCATATTTACTTTTACTGAAACAGATATTACATTACCACTCTCATTTTGAAACTATGTGTGGGCAGAACAATTTTTATGTTATTAGTAAGATCTATGAAAGTAACAAAGGTGGGAAAATATAGTACATATACAATAAAGAATATACAGCAATATCAAAAGGGGAACCCATAGGAAAATGGAGAATCATTGGTTTCGGGTACTGACTGGTGATGAGTTAATAACCATACATTTATACAGACTGAACTTTATTTTTGTCATTCTGTTTGTCTAAATAAATAAAAAAAAAGAGGTGTCCAAACCAAATTTTTCCTCTTCTGTTATTAGCCATTCAAATATTTGTGTTCTCTTTGAGTTAGGGTTTTAGTCTAAATAGCTTTTAATAAGCTAAAATAAGTAACTTGAACTATTAAGTACTCATAGAGTTTTTAATTAAAAACAATAATTTGTTCTGCAAAGGTGTATGTTAATTAATACTTGACTATATGCTAATTAAATGTTTTTTCAATGGTATTACATTTACTAAAATATTTAAATAGACAAAAGTGTTGCTGAAAGTTAAATTTTTAAAAATATTTTGTTAGATGAAAAAACTAAGAGTTCAAAAAATTTCTTAAAATACAATATGAAATAAAACACAATAGACTATTTTAATTACTAAAAAGTATATATGAAAACATACCATACTTTTCTGTATAATTTTTACTAAAGCCATTATTATAAACTTATAGATGTGTTCTTCTAGAACATGTTTGACTTTAAACATAATAGAAAGCTTTAGATTAAAAACATTTAATTTTACATAACAATGTCACCTGAAAAGACATCAATTTTTGATCTATTAACATTAACAAATTTTACCCTAATGTATTTTAATTGGTAAAAATTATGGAAAAATGAAATTGCTTGTTGAAGACATGGACAAATTAGCTCTCTGTCTAACACATGAGGACATAACAAGAAGGCAACCAGGAAGAGTGTCCCCACTAAGAATCCGATATGAAGGCACTCTGATCTTGAGACCCTCCAGCCTCCAGAACTGTGAGAAATAAGTGTTTATTGTTTAAGCCAGAAAGAAAGAAAGAAAGAAAGAAAGAAAGAAAGAAAGAAAGAAAGAAAGAAAGAAAGAAAGAAAGAAAGAAAGAAAGAAAGAAAGAAAGAATTAATATAGTAGAGTAGAGGTGGGATCAGACAGTAAGAAGGAGGGCCTTCAGGCGAACCAAGGAGGTCTACCCAAATGGCTTTCTCTACATCTCATTCACTGTGCTTCATTTTCCTGAAAACATCTTTCTCCCAATGGCAAAGGTTTAACCATCATTATTGGCCTTGGGACTAAAAGGCCCAGTCTCATCATTCCTTTACCTCTGAGATGTCAGTTCTCTCATTCTTTTGTTTTTAATCTCCTCATAGAGTGCACACTATTTTTCTTATCCCATCCACCATTCCCTACTTTGATCCCTTTCACTAAGCATTATTTTCATGCTTCCCATGGTTTTGATGACACAGCCAAATTCCTTATACTCTCAATTTTTCTATAAAAATTTTCTTCACTTTCTTTTCCTGAAACCTGGCTCACTGCTGATTACACAACAACTCCTCTTGTGGTGTCAAGTGGCAGCTGTATCACTTCAACAAACTTGGTATTATGGGCCTAAAGATGAAGTAGGTGTGCCCCTTGCTTCTTTTGCTTCATTGAAGCTCTGAGACTATTTTTATTTCATCCCTTTTAAGTTCCTCTAGTGTTGAATCTCATATCTTTGGATTGTAACATTATTTACTCTTCTTTGAGCAAGTGTCTGCTGATTCAATGGCAAATACTTTTATTTCCTGAAGATATTAGCCCTTAGGTAAATATTATTCACTCCAAAGTACTCTGTTCATAATTTTGTGAATAGCAACATCTGTTAGACCTTTATACAAATGAGCCTCTGTTTTACATTTTATTTTCAGTCTTCTTGTCCTCTTCCTACCTCAGCCTTTCACTCAGTCATAATTTTGTTGCTAATAGTAACTGCAAAGCTTCCATTCTATCAATTTTAAGTGTACCACTTTTGGATCTCTCACATTTCTAGCTCATTCCATCCAGTACCTTGACTCCAACAATCCTTTGAACCTACATGAATTCACAAGCCATTCATCCTATTGTCTTTTCCTTGTCCCATGTCCCCTAATCTTAGAGTCACCATATGTTTTGGTTTACATAAGAGAACCTTTATTTAAACCTATTATTTCAGCATAATAATTAATAGTGCCCTGGTTTAGACAATCAATTATATGGTTACTTTACCTAATGTTCTTACCTATCTTCTTACTCAGGTTAAATTTATAGCCAACTAAAAGCATTATTACTTTCAACAGCCTTGTCCCTCTTTCCCGTAATCAATACTTTGGCAAAATCCCAATTCTAGTTAAATCCAACTCTCCAAATACTTTACACTTGCATCTGCATCTTAATGTGTCTGGAATCAAACACAGAACTGTGCTGTCTGATCTCATATTAAATTCGTGATCCCTAACTTCAAGGTACCCTTTATTGCTGTCAAGTAATCAAACTCTATTCTCCAGGTCCATTTACTGTTCCATTCTTCCAGATGATTATTTTCTAGTTTTTTCTTTCTCTTTAAATTTCTAAAACTTCTTACTCCAGATCCACACTGAAGTAATAATCTCTTTCACTGGGAAAAGTGAAGCAATCAGAAAAGAACGTTCACCTCAGCCCTCCAGGGAACACCTGTCCAGTACCGAACCATCCACCTATGTGCTAGACCCCACCCATCTCACCTCCTGGACCCATCTTTTTCTACCATATTTCAGGCACATTCTACTTACAAATGCCAAAGGCTCATCTTCAAAATAACCTTCTCTCCATCTTCACTGCTTCCAGGCAATTGAAATTTCTTAAGGGGAGAACTGTGTTAGCTGAATCACTGCTCTTTTTGCTCTCACCCACCCCTTCCAGCTTATTTTTAGCACAGATGTTAAGTGATATTGTTGAAATATAAGTTACATTATATAATTTCTCTTTTCAAATCCTCCCAGTGGCTTCAAATTTTATTTCAAATTATAAAAGCAAAAATTCAACAATGCCTTATAGTGGCCTACAAATGTCTTCTTTCCCCTCCTTACCTTTCTAATTTTATCTTTCACTACCTAATCCTTGTTTATTATCTCAGCCATATTGGTTTTCTTGCTGCTCCTCAAACAGTCCAGGAATCCTTCTTCCTCAGGGATTTTTTACCTTCTCCCCAACCCCCAATGCTATACTAGGCTATGTTGAAATGCAAATTTTCAGGTGGTTTGATGTCTACAGAAAGCACTGAGAGAAAAAAAAATATACTCCTTACATAACTCATTCAACCTCTGTATTTCAAGTATAAATAACTTATTAACAATAAGAATTTCAGGTTGACAAGTTAGAGCTCCAAAATTGCGGGTAGTTCACTTTATCTGAATTCTTTCTGAAAAAGAGGGCAAGATTAAAGTGGCAAAAATTTCAAATCAGAGAGGGCAGTTCTAGGATAATATTAGGGTTTTTGTAAACCCAGATTTCGAGAGACTGGTCAAAACCTGGTTCTCTTTGGTTGTTCTACGTAAGTAAGTGGCTTAATTTTCAGAAAAAGATATTAACACAACATCAAGTCTAAAAAAATGTCTAATTAATAGTTTTGTTTCTGGTAATTGCTAATTAGGTGAGATCTAAACTTCTTTGAACTAAGATTCTTAGAGTGGTACAACAATGTTAGTAGGTCCCTAAATTTTTTTTGTAGAGAAAGATGAATAATAAAAGGTTTTAAAATATTCCTCATTGTATAAATATAAAGTTGAAAATAAAATTTTACCCCAAATTGTAGGATAAATTTTTTCTGTACATTGGTTTGTCAAATTACAAATATTCCTATGTATTTTACATATGTAAGAGAATATCTATTTTAAATATAGTTTTTGAAATGTCCTTTGCTAGAGTTTGAAAAAAAATTATACATATAGAAGAGGTTGTTAAGGGATCACATTTAAAAGAAAACATTCTTGCTGATGAAAAGTGTTTTAAAGAGGAAGCCATTGGCCTTATATCTGAAGAGATCTATTTTACTGTACCTAATTACTCCCCAGTATAACTTGGGACTAGAAACAGCCTCTCATTTCTACCATGTAAATACCAGTACACTGTAAATCCACTCTTCTGCCAGATCTGATTGTTGCAAAGAATAATTCAAACCAGAAATACTTAAGTAGGGAGAATGCATACCGATCTGGCCTTCTTTGTGAATCGCTTAAAACAACAGCTTCTTGGCAGAATAACCTACACAAGTTGCTCTTTAGAGCAAGGATCTGTAACAACCAATAATTTTTCTTAATGTCTCCAAGGTACTCAGAGGATGGAAACATTGTGAAGATAAGTCAACGCCCTTTTTATAAGCTTTATATTACTGGCTGTTGATATTTTGTGAACTGCCTGCTTTTAATTATCCACATTCATATTGGCCGGTTAGCAGGTGAAATTACTTAACTCCTCAAGAAATACATATAGCCTCAAATCAGCAATTTTCATTAATAACCTCTTTCCTTAGAGGAAACTTATATCAAGTGAACCCTCCCAGCTGCTCCCATTTTATAAACAGAATTAATCTTTATCATTCCTTGTAAGCACTTAAAAGTCTACAACAGAGACACCAGACACACCACCATGACAACTCTTCTCAGTCAAGCTGGAGGCAAAGCCAAACTATGCATGAAGATAGCCTGCTCAAAAATCTTTTCTCCAAATGACATGGACTGAGTTGAAAGGGACTGAGAAACATCATCTCATAGGAAACACCTCCAGGGGCGTGAGGCAGGCAACCATGTTTCGTCAGCATTGAGGCAGTGCAGGAGCAGATCACACAGGAAAACACGAGGCCTTTCAAAAGAAAAAAACAGTTAGAATGGGGTTTTAGTCTTGATATTTGGCTTTCCCCTTCCCCTGATGTGAAACTAGCTTGAAGGCATTCAACCTCAAAGCTACAGGTGGTGACAACTCAACTGACTGAGTAGTGAGAGTAAGATGACTGTCATATGTAATTTCCAGCCCATTCCTCTTATTACTGTGTTTAAGATTGCAGATTCTCTGTTGATTACAAATTCATTAGAGCTAAAGATAAGCCCTCCTTTCAAATTACGCCTAATCCTGAAGAGGTTTAACTAGACTTTATATAATTTTATGTACTAATTTAGCTATATTTACATAGTTATTTAAAATTTTTATATATTAAAACGTTTAAATTTATGTATTTTTTATTTAGCTATACATGCTATATTTGAATTTACTTTATTAGATTACTTTCTTCCTAATAATTACATAAAATTTACAGAAGTAAGAAAGGTAGTTTTAATGAAGTTGAGAGTGAAAATAGGTTATTCAAACCATGCACACTTGGAGAAAAACAAGTGTCTCTTTGCAATGTGGGGCATTGTAAATCTGAAAAAAAAAAAGTAAATTGATGGGTTTTGGATCCAGAAGGGTTGGGCAAAAAGTACAATGTGATAGGTTGAGTATTAAGGGTTTTATTTGGAGCTAGCAGGCTAGCAATTATAGACACTTTCATTCTTCCCTAACATATATCCTGGTGTTTATGGGGAAAATGTGCCAAGTTGTTCAGTTTATTAATGAAGTTGTAGAATTTAATTAAAAGTCATAGCATTTTAGATTTGCCTGGATTTTCCAATGTCTATTTTGAAATCTGGCATCATTTATGCTGTTTCCTAGACTTCTTAAAATTACTCCCACCCACAGAACACTTGCACTTGATCTAATTAATGATATAAGAAACAGATTGCCATTCTTTGCTTCTACAACTCAGATGCATGTATACTCTGGAGGGCATTTTAGTCTGCTAAGGGTATATTTTATATATATATATATATATATATATATATATATATATATATATATATATAGTATGTATGTTTATACTGTTTAAATGTGTGTCTGTGGTAAAGTTATTAGAGCTAACGAATAGCATTGTTTTGGGATGAGTTCTGTACTAACTACTTGTGTGTACCTAACACATGACTTCTCAAAATTTATTTCTTCATTTGGAATTCTCAAGCAATTGAAATAATGCTCTTCCAGTTCCCTTGTGGGGACACAATTGTAATATTGTATGACAGCTCTGCATCACCAGGTTTGACTGAAAGAGTGGGAGCTCTCAGAGCCACATTTTATGACCTATGTTTGACAAAAACTTTTGCTAGCAGATGTGGGGAGTGACAGCTTGTGGAACTCCTTGAGGTAATGTTATGTTATACCAAAAATATCTACTAGGGTTTTAGAAAAATGCCAAAGATTTTAGTAGAGCCTCTGGAATTTTTTTGCAGAAATATTTTACACAGGAGCTGTCATTTCTAATGAGCAAATTTTGTTGTGGTTTTATCATTGAACACTTTATCTTCCTAAATATATTTTTAATAAACAATCTTGAGAGATGAATTCTTTCATAACAAAGATCCCTCATTATAAAGTGTGTAAATTTGCTTAATTTCAATAGAAGAATAATTAAATAATTAAATAAATTAACTTTAAAATTTAAATATATACATCTATGTATATATTTTAAATATAATTTAAAACTATATTTAAAAAATAAATATGTTTGAAGTATTTTATATGTATATGAAATGTTTTCAATTCTGAGATGGATAATTAAAAATAATAATTTATTTAACTATTTCACCTAATTGAAATGAAATTCACCTAATTTATTAAACTATTTTACAAAGGCAAGATAATCTTAGCATGGTGTACTATTACCATAATGTTGCTGTTATATTATTTATTCTGGTAAATTTTTTTAATTAATTAGATCTTTGAAAACAAATTTTTATAATTTGTTTTGCAGAGAAACCTAAATATTTCCCTGAGGTCACGTGAAGCTTGGTGGCCAAACAGAAATAGTAGCAATTAATTAGCAGAAATGCCCTGCTTCATGGCCGGTTATAATCTTATAAATGATGTGTAGAAGCAAAACTGATATCTTGCTCTTTCTTCACAGCGAGCTACAGATCAATGTGCTCATCACATTCTATTCAGGGAAAACAAACAGCTTTACACTGTGACATAAAAACAACCCAAAATATGATGAAACAAAGGAATATGAGAGTTGTACTTTCCAAATCAAGTTCCTCCCATATAAACAAACCATTGGTAATTAAGCTTGTTGTGATGGTTAAGTTTATGTGTCAATTTGATGGAACCCAGATATTTGATTGAACATTATTTCACAGTATGTCTGTGACAGTGTTTATCTGTTGAAGGCCTGACTAGGAGAAAAGGCTCAGTAAGAAAGAATTCTCTCTCACTGCTTCTCTTTGAGCCGAGACATTGAATTTCTTCTTTTGGCCTTGGACTCAGACTAGAACTTGTAGTATCGGCTCTCTTTATTCTCAGGAATTCAGACTTGGGTTAAAACCATGCCATTGGCTCTCCTAAATCTCCAGCTTCCTAAATGCAGATCTTGAATTTCTCAACCTACATGAACATGTGAGCCAATTTTTTTATAGTAAATTTCTTTAGATAAATCAATCAATAGATCTGTGTGTGTGTGTGTGTGTGTGTATTCTAATGAAACCAATGATTATATATATATATATATATACACATATATATATACACATATATATATACGTATATATATATACATATATATACACATATATATACATATATGTATATATGTATACATATATACATATATATATATGGGTGTGTGTATATATATATATATATATATATATATATATATATATATATATTGCAATTTTTGTTTGTTTGTTTGTTTTTTCCTGAAAGATCCATAGTAGTATACTTGGGTCTCTACCTTGTTTCTGACTCCCTAACAGAAGTGACTTTATCTCTGCCTCAAGCAATAGTGATGTCTAAAGATATATGTCTTGTGTATATGATCATCATGTGAGAATATTGCTTATTTAACACCATGAAAAGCTTAATTATAAACTCAATAACTTAATTCTTATTGTAGTTCCACATACACTGAATTTATTTAAATATTTGTTTTGAATTTTTGTTTGTTGTTTAAAGGTGAGCCAATCTTTCAGAAATTCAGACTCTCTTGCAAAAGTTCTTTACAAACACAGGTCTTTTTTTTTCTAAAATATTTTATGTCATTTTTTTCCCCAGATATTTTGCTAAATTTTTAGGGAAAAGAGGTAGAGAAAATGTGGGAAGCAAAGCAGATGGCCAAACAGACCATATATATTCAGCTATAAAATTATCAGACATGAAATTGAAAAAAAAGATTATCAATAGACCCTAAAAAATAGATGAAAAAATGGAGGATATCCCCAGAAAATTGAATCTATTTTTTTAAATATTAAATGGAAAAAACTAAAATAACTAATAGTAAGAAAAGAACATAACAAAAATGTGAGTTAAAATAAAAATTATAACATACATATAATTGGAGTCACCAGCAAAGAAAAAACTGAGAATGGAGCAAAAATTATATTTTAAGAAATAATAATATAGAATTTTTTAACACTAATTATAGACCTGGAACCATGGATTTAAAAACTTATGAACACCAAAGCAAATCTTTTGAAATGTCTATACTTATTTTAGTAGAATTATTGAAAGCCATGACAAAGAGAAAAATCTTAAAAACAGCCAAAAGGAAAAATATTACTTTCAAAAGACCAGAAATAAGACTGGTGTATAATTTTTAATAAAAACAATTAAAGACAGAAAACATTGAGATGCCATTTTTAAAAAGCTATAAGAATATAACTGCCAAACTAGACTATTCTCCAAAATAAATATTCTCTAAAAAGCAGTGAAGTAAATAAATTTTCATACAGTAAAAAATTTCAGCTTTATATTTATACTGAAGAAATACTACATCAATTTTTTTTTGTGCAGAATTAAAATTATCTTGATGGAAACATAGTAAATCAGTTAGAAGTGAAGAGCATGGAAAATGACAAATTGGTGGGTAAATATAAATTAAAATTTACCGCTTAAAGTAATAATAAGAATAATGATAATATTTGTATGATTTTTTAAAATCACATGAATACAGAATTAAACATCACAATAAATTCATGTAAAAGTTGAGGAGAGTAAATGGAATTGAACTGCCATAAGATCAATCCATTTACTAGAAAGTGGTAATATTTAAATTTAATATGAAATCTAGTAAAAAGAGGATGCATATTGAGAATCTAATATAACAATGAGTAGAATAATAATACAATTTAATAATAAAAAACAGACAGACCAATTAAAAAATTGGACAAACTACCAGAGTAGAATTTCTCTAAAGAATATATACAAATAACCAGTGAACACATGAAAAGATGTTCAAACATCACTAATCACTGGAGAAATGTAAATCAAAACTACAATAATATACCTCTTCACATCCATTAGAATGGTTGGTTATTACCAAAAAGAGCAGCCAAATAACAAGTGTTGACATGGATGTGGAAAAATTAGAATCCTTGTGTATTGCTGGTGGGCATATAAAATAGTGCAGTTGCCATGGAATATGTTATTCTGATTCCTCAAAATATTCCACTTAAAATTACCATGTGATCCTAGATTTCATTTCTGGGTATCTACCTAAAAGGATGGAAAGCAGGAACTTTAACAGATATTTGTATGCTCATATGCGTAATAGGATCATTCATAATAATAGTCAAAAGACAGAGCAATCCAAGTGTCTATTGATAGATGAATGGATAAACAAAATGTAATATATACATATAATTAAATATTATTCAGCCTTAAAAAGGAAGGGAATTCTCACATGTGCAAAACATGGATGAACTGTTAGGGTATTATGGTGAGTAAGGTTCAGTCAAAAAAGGTCAAATACCATACAATCCCACTGTTAGAAAGTACCTAAAATAAGTGAATTTATAGAGACAAAAAGTTGAATGGAGTTGAGTGGAGGGAAGAATGAGTAATTACCATTTAGTGGTATGGATTTTCAGTTTGGGAAAATGAAAAAAGTTCTGGAAATGAATAGTGGTGATAGCTGCACAACAATGTGAAGGTAATGTCACTGAACTGTACACTAAAAAAAGATAAATTTTATGTTATATATATCTTACCACATTAAAAAAAGAACCT